>CAJGYO010000658.1:0-96066 GCA_904845875.1 Miscanthus lutarioriparius | reverse complement strand
CTTGCTAACGAGGTTCTCGGCGCTAAGCGGTAGCGTCGCAGACCTTTCGAACCCGCGGAGGGGCGCCAAGCTCGTCTTCTGGTTGGCTAACCCGTATTAGTCGGGAAGAAAAGTGGCAAGTGGAGGATGTGCGTGGACTACCTTTGGTCTAAATAAAGCATGCCCAAAGGTCCCGTTCCCACTACCACGAATTGACCAAATCATCGACTCCACTGCAGGATGCGAAACCCTCTCCTTCCTTGATGCGTATTCCGGTTATCACCAAATCAAGATGAAAGAGTCCGACCAGCTCGCGACTTCTTTCATCACTCCATCGGCATGTCTTTGCTACATAACCATGCCGCTTGGCCTCGTAAACGCGAGGCTACTTACGGTGATGCATGATCCAAGTCTTTGGCGAACACATCAAGGCGAATCCATCGAGGCCTCACGTGGATGACATCGTAGTCAAGTCCAGAAGGCGGTGATCTCGTCGGCGACTTAGAGGCTGCCTTCACATGTCTCGAGAGAAGGGCATCAAGCTCAACCCCGAGAAGTGCGTCTTGGGGTCCCCGAGGCATGCTCTTGGGATTCATAGTCTCGGGCGTGGAATCGAGGCCAACCCGGAGAAGGTCTCGGCCGTGACCAACATGGGCCCAATCCGAGACCTCAAAGGGGTGCAGAGGGTCATGGGATGCCTCGCGGCCCTAAGCCGCTTCATCTCGCGCCTCGGCGAAAAAGGCCTGCCCCTATACCGCCTCTTGAGAAAGTCCGAGCGTTTTTTTTGGACCACCGAGGCCGAGGAAGCCCTCGCCAGGCTCAAGGCACTGCTCACCAACCCCCCCGTCCTGGTTCCGCCCACCGAGGGCGAGCACCTCTTACTCTACGTCACCGCGACAACCCAAGTGGTCAGCGCGGCCGTAGTAGTCGAGAGGCAGGAGAAGGGACATGCTCTACCCGTCCAGCGACCTGTCTACTTCATCAGCGAGGTGCTCTCCGAGACTAAGATGCGCTACCCCCACATCCAGAAGCTGGTTTACACCGTAGTCTTGGCTCGACGCAAGCTGCGTCACTACTTTGAGTCCCACCCGGTGACTGTGGTGTCGTCTTTTCCCCTAGGAGAGATAATCCAAAACCGGGAGGCCTCGGGTAGAATAGCCAAGTGGGCTGTTGAACTCATGGGGGAAACCTTGTCTTTCGCGCCTCGGAAAGCGATCAAATCACAGGTCCTGGCCGACTTTGTAGCCGAGTGGACCGACACACAGCTGCCACCCGTTCAAATCCAATCAGAATGCTGGACCATGTACTTCGACGGGTCTCTGATGAAGACTGGGGCTGGCGCGGGCCTGCTCCTGGTCTCGCCCCTTGGAGTACACATGCGCTACATGATCCGGCTTCACTTCGCCGCCTCCAACAATGTGGCCGAATACGAGGCCCTCGTCAACGGCTTACAAATCGCCATCGAACTTGGAGTCTTGGCGTCTCGGCACGGGTGATTCGCACCTTCGCCGTCGATCAGGTGATGAAAGAGTCAAGCTGCCATGACCCCAAAATGAAGGCGTACTGCACGATGGTACGTCGCCTCGAGGACAAGTTCGACGGCCTCGAACTCAACCACGTCGCTCGAAAGTTCAACGAGGCCGCAGACGAACTAGCAAAGATGGCGTCGGCACGGACCCCGGTTCCCCCGAACGTTTTCGCCAGAGACCTCCACAAGCCATCCGTCGACTACGCCTCGGCGATAGAAGAGGGCCCATCGACCGAGCCCGCCGCAGGGCTCGAGGCCCCCTCTACCACCAAGACCTCGCCAGCCAAGCCCGAGGCCATGGCGATTGACGCAGAGCCTCCCCAAGCCGACCTAGAAACGGACTGGCGAATCCCTTTCCTTGACCGCCTCGTTCGGGGAGAGCTTCCTGCCGACAGAACCGAAGCCCGGCGGCTCGCGCGGCGCGCCAAGACTTACGTCCTCTGCGACGGCGAGTTGTATAGGCGTAGCCCATCCGGTATTCTCCAACGATGCATCACCACCGGGCTGGCCAATCCTTACTTTGGGACTTGCACGCTGGGTTCTGCAGGCACCACGCTGCGCCTCGGCGCTCGTGGGTAACGCCTTCCGCCAAGGTTTCTATTGGCGACGGCGGTGGCCGACGCCACGAGGCTAATGCGCCTCTGCGAGGATGCCAAGATTACGCCGACAGACGCACCTCCCTCCGCCCAAGCCTCCAAACCATCCCCATCACATGGCCATTCACCGTATGAAATTTGGACATGGTTGGGCCTCTCGCAAAAAGGCACCGGGGCTATACCCATCCGCCGGTAGCTATCGACAAATTCTCCAAATGGATCGAGGCTCGTCCGATCGCTCGAGATCAAATCCGAGCAAGCGGTCTTTGTTCTTCGGATATCATCCACAGTGTTCGGGTTCCTAACACCATCATCACCGAAAATGGGACACAATTCACCGGTCGCAAGTTCCTAACGTTCGCGACGACCACCACATCCGGTGGCCTGGTCGGCCGTAGGACACCCAAGGACCAATGGCCAAGTAGAGCGTGCCAGCGGCATGATCTTACAAGGCTGAAGCCAAGGATATTCAACCAGTTGAAGAAGTTTGGCAAGAAATGGCTTGCCGAACTCCCGTCGATCATCTGGAGCCTAAGAAATACCCCGAGCCGAGCCACGGATTCACACCGTTCTTCCCGGTCTATGGAGCAGAGGCCATCCTCCCCATCGACTTAGAATATGGTTCCCCGAGGCTACGGGCATACAATGAGCAAAGCAACCGCCTTTGCCACAAGACGCCTCGACCACCGGAGGAAGCTTGGACATCGCATGCTGCTACACTCGGCCAGTACCAGCAGAGCCCTCTGACGTTACCAAGCCCGGCAGTCCAAGGCCGAGACACAAGGTGGGCGACCTGGTCTTGAGGAGGCGAGGCAGAGCAACAAGGGCCGCCACAAGTCGACCCCACCCTCGAAGGACCGTGACATCGTCGCTCAAGTCTGAAGCCGGGACCTACAAGTTAGCCAACGAGAAGGGCGAAATCTTCACCAACGCTTGGAACATAGAACAACTCGCTGTTTCTACCCTTAAAATTCCAAACGTTGCTTACATTGTTTCTCGAAATGCAATAAAGAAGCGTTCTTAGTCATTAGAACTTTTCGAGAAACCCCCCCTTTATAGACTAGCCGATTGTATAGAACCCAAGGATCGTACGATCGTCTCAAAGGCGAAAAGGCCGGCTGAGCCGTGAAAACGGCCTACGCCTCCGGGCTACGGCGACTCCCTCACCACCTTTTCACCCAAAAGACAGCGTAGGCTCCGAGGAAGTTCTGTACAGAGAGCTTGTCTATCAATAGGGGCTCGACGTCACAATAGCGCTATAAGGGAGACTCATTGCACGCCTCCATAAAGCCGGGCCTCCCTCGGGGGCTAGAAAGGGGGAACCCCCTAAGTCCCGAACACCATTTGTTAATGGTCTTTCAAAAAAAAATTTCTACGCCAAAACTCTCTCGCGCTCCGATGGGACCTTCACAAGAAACCCAAAGACCAAAAGTTTGTCTAGAGGCCAAAGGGCCGGTCGAGGCGTGAGAACGGCTTACGCCTGCAGGCTCTGGCTCCTCACCACCCTTCGCGAAGGACGGCTTAGGTCCCGAGGGTGTTCTTTGCGGGTTCCCAAGATCGAGACAGAGGGCACAGGCTCGGAAGTAGAACAGAAACGATTAAAAGACGCACATCGCATAAATACTTTAAAGGCCTCGACGGCCACAAAAACGTCCACGATCGGCAACTAACCCAATCCGGTTACATGGCCCCTTTTGCCCAGGTCAAAGCTCAAGGATCGGCGGTTTGGCGGGAGGGACCACTTCTTCTTCAAACAGACAGGCCAATGTACATCCTGGTGCCTCGGCCGCCTCCAACAGCTTTCATGACCTCCGCATCCGCCTCCTCGTCATCTTCGGCAACACGTAGCTGTCGCACAACCTCGAGGTTGATGGCGTGGTGCGAGAGACGACGGCGGCCGCGCGCTTGACACCCGTGTGTGCAACGCCGGAGTCTCTCGCGGACGTGGCCGCTCAACGCAATCAGGCGGCTCCCAAGGGAGCTAGCTGATTGGACCTCCTCGATGTCAAGAGCCTCGCAGGCGGTCCGGACAGCGCTGCGCAGCGTCTCATGCTCCCGGACCTCGACATCCAAATATTGCTTATGGCGCTGCACGGAGGCCTCGGCCGCTTGGGAGGCCTCTTTCTCGAGATCTCGTCGCGACGAGGGGTCGGGAGTCAAACGCGAATCAGAGCAAATGGAGCAAGGAACATGGTTCAGCGGAACTTACCCTCGGCCTTGCTCTTCCAGGCTGAGACCTCGACCCGAGAGGCCTCGGCCGCCTTGGTAGCCTCTGCCAAGGCGACTTTCGTCGCCTGATGCTCGCTCTGCTCCGCACCCAGCTGCCCGGCTGTGACTTTAGCAGAGGCCGTGCGCTTCTTGGGCCCAAGCTTTGAAGGAGTCCTGCTCTCCTCCAGTTCCTTGATCTTGGCCACCGGAGGAGCGGATCGCTCCTTAGCCGTGGCCAACTCGGCTGAATATCAAGACAACGAAGGCGGAGGTCCTCCACTTCCGCACTCATGGCGCCGACAATAGCCCCAGGCATCGGCAAGCAGCCCTTTTAGGCGCCGGAGCTGGTCCCAAATATCCTCTCTCATTTCGCAGAACACCGATTTCCCAAGGATCGGGCCTCGAGCTCCTAAGGAGGCAAAACAAAAAACGACGTCAAAAAACTGCGAGGGGCTCGGAGAGAAAACAACGCGCACGAGAGAGAGAAGTACTTACCACGTGACACCGGCAGGTCCCCGACCCATAATAGTCATCATTTGTCTGCAGCCGACCGCAGACCGCCAGCTTGATGGCATCTTTGCTCGAGGGTGCCCCAATGCCCCCCCTCTGCGGTATCTTCAAGAGCGAACACGGGCTCCCCCTCGGGGTCAGCCCGGTTCCGCCAGAAAACACGCGGGAAGTTCCACCCGCGAGGCTCGGGCCGTAGCCGGACAAGAACCGAACTCCCCTCGGCGGGATCTGGGACCGGTTGCTCCGCAGCGTCGTCACTCGGACGTCTCGCCGCCTCCTTCCTCGGGAAGAATCATCGAGACAAGATTGTCCGAACCAGGGGCGGCGCCAAAATTTGCCCCGTCTCCACCTCCATCGCCTCGGTCTCGACGGGCCCAAGGGCTCTGGCCTCCGCCACCTCTACCTCGATGGCCCCGGCGTCCACCGCCCTAACGTCGGAGGTCTTGGGGGCTCTGGCGTCACCCTCAATGGCCCCGGCAATAGCAGACGCCCCAGCCTCCTTCGCCCCAAGACCCACAACATCGTGAGGCATGGGCTCCTCCTCCTCCACTCGTCCCGCGGCCGCCTCGGCCCCCTTTTCCTGGGCGGCCGCCTCCTCCGAAACGGCCTCGCACGACGCCGCGCCGCGTCGCACGCCAGCCTGCGCCTCCGCTGCCTGATGGGCGGAGGAGCTAGCGTTCACCTTGAGCGCCTTACGGGGCGCCAAGGGAGGATCTTCCACCAGAAGCGTCTGGCTGGAAGAAAAGACACTCCCAAGGTCAGCATGCAACCCAGGGGCAGACAAGAAGTACTACGGACTCCACCAGAGAAGACGCTTACCGCGAACGAGGATGCAGCCGCTTCGACACCGCCTGCCTCCTCTGCAACGGCAGTGGTGGTGGCAGCAGCGCGGCACCGGTGTCCATCAGTGCCAGCTGGCCTCCGTCGGACCCCGGCACCTCCTCGACCCTTCGCGGAGATAATGGGGTCGCCCCCACCGTCACCCGCTCCACCTCTGCCGTCGAACCCATCGGGCTGACGGCACGCTCCTCCGACACCCGCGCCTCGGGTGTGTCGGCCTCGGCCCCGGGACGGGCCGCCACTGGCCCCGGGACACCTCCTCCTCCTCCTAGGGGCGTCAGGCTCTTTGCCGGCGCCCCGGGAATCATGTCCCTGATGTCGGGGAGGTGTCCCAGGCAGGCCGTCCCCACCTCGCGCCCGCCGCCGTCGCTCGAAGAATCCGACACCGACGACGAGGGAGACGGTTCCAACGGGAGACCGTCGAGCTTCGACGCCGGCGACAGGCGTCCAGCTTTTTGAGGAGCTTCTTCAGTCGCCTCGCCTCCTTGGCGTCTTTTTTTTTCTCCTCCTCCTCGCGCGCGCCTGTTGCGTGGCTTCGCCACGGGCGTCCTCGGGAACGGGCGGCGGGGAGTTTCGCACGTCTCTTAGTCCCTGTGAGAACGACGAAGTAAGACAACAGACCAAAAAGGCGAAAGCCTCGACAACATCCACCTTACCAGCGAGACATACCCCCGCGACGGGCGCCGGGAACGGCATCAAATCGTCGATCTTCGGCTTCCCGTCCACCGCTTCTTTCACCCGGACGCAGGTCTGCTGTCCGGTAAGGGCGGCGGAACATCTTGACACCGACGATCGAATCGCCCGGGGTCATCTCGAACAGCCGCCGCCGCCGGGCCATCAGCGGCAACACCCTCCGGCGGTGAAAAGCCGCCACGACCACGGCCGCCGAAAGGCCGTGGTCACGCAGCTTCCCCAAGGCCCTCAAGAGCGGTTCCAGCCTGGGCTGATCGGCCGCGATGACGCCGTACCCCCATTTCTCTGGTTGACTCTCTACAACCCGCCCGGTATAAGGGGGAAGTCCTCCGCCGTCGTTGCGGAGATAGAACCAGCCGTCATACCAACGACGGTTGGACGTTGATAGCTGGGCCGGGATGTAGAGGGACTGCCGGTCTTGGCGCACGTGAAGGGTACAGCCGCCGGCCCTCTGCCCCTTCCGAGCCCCCCTCGTTCCCCCCGGCTTGGTGGTGAACGTCGCTCGGAACAAGTGGAGCCACAACTCCCAGTGGGGAGCGATCCCCAGATACCCCTCACAGACGGCGACGAAGATGGCCGCCTGGGCGATGGAGTTGGGGCTGAAATTGTGCAGCTCCACGCCATAGTAGTGCGGGAGCGCCCGCATGAAGTTATCCACCGGCGACCCGAAGCCTCGCTCGTGGAAGACGACGAAGCTCACCACGTAGCCGTCGGCGGGGCCTCGGCTCCGACTGCGTTCCCGGAGCAATCCACTCCGGCTCGCCGGGTCGGTGATCGGGCGAAGAAGACCGGCCTCCACGAGCGACTGCAGCTTCTCCTCGGTGACGCCGGACCGCCCGTGGATCCGCCGGGAGGATGACGGGACCACCAGCCATTCTTGCGGCGGAGGGGCTGCTAGGGCGGTAATCTCTCCCTCTCTCTTTGGTCTCTCGCCTCGCCTCTCTTCCCCGGCGCTCTATGCTCTCGGCGGCAGCGGAGGCAGCAAAAGCGAATCGAGAGGTAGAAGGGAAGGGCGAGGCCCTTTATGCGTGTTTATCACGGTGACAAGGCGAAACCGCCGGCGCGTTTAAATCGGGAAGTTTCCCCAAAAATCCGGCGCGATTATCCGGATCCGGTCTTACGCCCACGCGCACTCTCCCTCCTCGTTAATCGCGCGTGCAGGTACGTCCCGTCGGCTTCCCTCCTCGTTAATCGCGCGTGCAGGTACGTCCCGTCGGCTGACGCCACGTCGCGTCCAACCGCAGCAGCAGCAGGAGCCGTTTCGCCTCCCGAAAAGCCGCCTCAAAAGACGCGCCTGCCATTAATTAACCGTAGGGAGAGAAATAACCCCGATTCCTTCCGGGCAAAGGAATCGGGCACCAAGCCCTTCACGGTCCGAGGTTCAAGGCTTTGGGCCCTTAGGGGTTTCGGCAGCCGCCCAGAACAACAGAGTCGAGGCAACTACGGGCGAGCCTCACGCAGGCGAGGCCCAAACAAGCGAAAACGCTTGGGGCCACCTGTGTTGTGTCCGAGACCGGTAGGGAGGTCTCCGAATGGGATCCCACCGTGGGAGGCACCGAGCCACCGAGGCCCAATGACGGCCTCGGCACCCACTAGAGAAACCCTCCGTACTCTTGGAGCGCGCGTCCGGGACCGCTAGCCGACCCCAATGAACGGGTGCGGGCCTCCACTCGGACTTACCCGATAACAGCCACCGGAAGTGCCATCGCCGCGCCCACCGAGGGTAGCGTGGCACATTCCACCCCTCCTTCCGAGCGAAAAAGGAAGCGCGAGGTCGAATAAAAAGTCGGGAGAATCCTCGGCCGGCCCTCTTGCTCGGCGCAGAGGCTAAGGGACTCTTCCCGCAAAGCGTTGCGAGACCCAGCGGACCGGAGCTCGCACATGAGGGTCTCGGCAAAACCAACCCTCCTTCCGAGCGAAAAAGAAAGCGCGAGGGTCGTTCAAAAAGCCGGAAGAACTCCTGACGGCCCTCTTGCTCCGTGCAGAGGCTAGGGAGCTCCTTCTGCAAAAGACGCCGAGACCCCGCGACCTAGGCTCGCACCCGAGGGGGGCTCGGCAGTCAGACCCTCACGCTGAGGGGGCGAACCAAAGCCAGGGGACCTCGACCGCTCTCTCGCCTCCGCGAGAGACTGGGGCTCCTCCTGCAACTTTGCCGAGACCAGTGGCTCAGGCTCAGACACGAGTGGGCTCGGCAAAACACCTCCCCCGTCCGGGCGAAAGGGACGCGCGGGGGACGGGCAAAAAAGTCGGGAGGACCCCTGACCGCCCTCTCGCTCCGTGCGGAGGCTCGGGGGCTCTTCCTGCACCCAAGATAAAAACAAGCGACCCGGTCCCGTTACGGTCCGGGGTTCAAGGTCAGGCCCCTGGGGTTTCGGCACCGCCTGTGGGCAACAGAGTCGGGGGCAACTTCGGGGCGAGCCCACGCAGCCGAGGCCCAAGCAAGCGAAACGCTTGGGACGCCTGCGTTGTGTCCGAGACCGTAGGGAGGTCTCCGAATGGGATCCCACCGTAGGGAGGCACCGAGCCACCGAGGCCCAAATGAACGGCCTCGGCACCTACTAGAGAAACCCTCCCAGACTTCTTGGAGCGCGTCTCCGGGACCGCTAGCCGACCCCAAAGAACGGGGTACGGGCCTCCACTCGGACTTACCCGATAACAGCTCACCGGAAGTGCCATCGCTCGCGCCCACCGAGGGTAGCGTGGCA
Source organism: Miscanthus lutarioriparius (assembly GCA_904845875.1). Lineage (NCBI taxonomy): Eukaryota > Viridiplantae > Streptophyta > Magnoliopsida > Poales > Poaceae > Miscanthus > Miscanthus lutarioriparius. The sequence goes on along the minus strand of CAJGYO010000658.1, from coordinate 87,007 downwards.
CATTCCACCCCTCCTTCCGGCGCGAAAAGGAAGCGCGAGGGTCGAATAAAAAGTCGGAGAATCCTCGACGGCCCTCTTCTTTCTCGAAAGCGAGAGGCTAAGGACTCTTCCCGCAAAACGTTGCCGAGACACAATGACTTGAGCTCGCACATGAGGGGTCTCGGCAAAAACCAACCCTCCTTCCGAGCGAAAAGAAAGCGCGAGGGTCGCTCAAAAGCCGGAAGAACTCCCAGACGGCCCTCTTGCTCCGTCAAGCAGAGGCTAGGGAGCTCCTTCCGCAAAAGACACCGAGACCCCATGACCTAGGCTCGCACCCGAGGGGGCTCACGGGTCAGACCCTCACGCCGCGAGGGAGAACCAAAAGCCGGGGGACCTCGACCGCTCACTGCTCCGTCTGTGCGAGAGACTCTGGGCTCCTCCCCGCAACTTTGCCGAGACCCAGTGGTCTTTCCACAACATCGTCAAGGCCCCACGATCCGAACTCGCACCTCTGGGACCCGCAATCACGATCAAAACGCCTCACTCAAAGAGAAAAAGCCCCCGAAGAAGTGAAATCACTCCTCCAGGGCCTCAAGACTACACCGGCCCGGAGTGCTAGCAGCACCCACCAAACCTCGAAAACAAAACACCATCCCGGCAGAGCTATCAAGAGCCAATTCTCGTGAACCTCGGGGAGTGCCTCCACTCCTCCCAAGGCTCGGGGCTACTCTTGACGGATACTGTGAGAAGGGTACCCCAAGCAAAATCCAAAAATGACGGCTTAGATTTCAGAAGATCGAACCCAGCTAAACGCTGGCGGCCTCGGCCGATTCTCGATTCGCCCGAGGCCCCCTCACCACGGGCCTCGGTCGATCCCCGCTAAAGGCCTCGGCCGAGGCCACCGACCCTCCGTCTCGCGCAAGGCGGGCTCGGCGACCGCCGCTACCTCTTCCTTCTCCGTCCTTACGGCAAAAGCGTCGTGTCGCGTCAACTCAGATAACCGCTGCTTCTCGACAACAATGCCGCATGACCGCATACAGATGTGGCGAGAATGGCCGATGGGGACAGAGATGCAGATCGCATGGGGTTACCCGCTTGTTGTACTAACCCCGCGGCACGTGGTTGACGCCCATGCCTCACCTTCACGCCAACTCCTGCTCCAAGGACAACGCAGCATGGGGAGCCACGTCTGAGCTCTGTGGCCTCGGAATCGCACCTGTGGAGCAATAATTCCCTCCAAGGCCTCGGCAGCTCGCTCGAGGGCTCGACGGCCGAGGACCCATGTCCGCCAAAGCCCCCGCGATGGCTTGGCTCTCGGCACCTCTGAGGCCACAGCCCCTCACGACGTCATCACGCGATGACTCAGACGTCCCCCTGGATCGGGCGGGGTTACCCGTCACTATGCTATCCACCGTACATATAGTTGACACCCATGCCTCAATCAGGTCGCCAACTCCCGCTCCAAGGACAACGCGGCATGGGGAGCCACGTCTCGAAGCTATCGTGGCCCTCGGAATCGACCCAGGGCCAATAACTCCCCCAAGGCCTCGACAGTTTGCTTCACGGGCTCGGCGGCTGGGTCCATGACCACCGAGCCCCCACGATGGCTCGGCCTCGGCATCTGCAGAGCCGCTGCTCCCTCGACGTCATTACATCGGCGACCAAAGACGTCGCCCGCCATGTCCTGCATCAAGCCGTCTTTGGAGCCCCACGACGCGCAAAGACCGAAGTCGACCAGCATGTCACTTCCGCCACGACAAGGACGGGGCCACTCCATCGACCATACCACAACAGTGGCCGACTACAGGGCTCGGACACGCCACCCCATTTACAGAAGCGCTATGTAGCATCGTGTGCACGGTCCCGGTCCTCCCTTAGAGTATAAAAGGGAGGGACTGGGGCCATTTCTCGGGGAGAAAGAGGAACAAGCCGATAGACCGCGCACTCATATGCTGCTTGGGAACAACGCCTCAAGCAGCCCGCACCACACTCGCCGAGACCTGGGGCTAGTTCCCTCTCTCACCTAGCTTGTAACCCCCTACTACGAGCACTCCGGTGCAAGGAATACAAGATCGATCTCTCGACCGGGGCGTAGGGCCTCGATTGCCTGAACCAGTATAAACCTTGTGTCTCTTTGCGCCACCATCCGGGATTAGGGGCACGCAGCACAAATTCACTCGTCGGTTGAGGGACCCCCGGTTCCAAAACACCGACACGCATCTAGGAAGATATCCGCTCATGGTCGACCCGATCGTTGGCACGAAGCGGCTCACCAAAATACTGATGGATGGAGGCAGCGGCCTCAACATCATGTATGCCAAGATGCTCGATGAAATGGGCATTGACCGGACACGCATCCGCCCAACCCGAGCACCTTTCCACGACATCGTGCCCGGAAAGCAGGCCATGCCACTTGGGCATATTGATCTGTCCGTTACCTTCGGGGATCCGTCCAATTATAGGATGAAAACCCCCACCTTCGAGGTGGTCGGGTTCCCCAGAACCTTCAACGCCATCCTGAGACGTCTATGCTACGCGTAGTTCATGGCTATCCCCAACTATACATACCTCAAGCTAAAAATACCAGGCCCCGGCGGGTATCCCCAACTATACGCAAATCATCTCTTAAAAATATATTCATAGCATATCCCACAAGGCTAGTTTTTTTCTAGTTTTCGAAGATGATAAGTGTCCTAAGAAAAAAAAGGCACGCAGTGTCTTTTTTGAGGCAATATAGTGTACTTTCAACTATGACACATAACTAAGTCCGGAACACAGAAGGTCAAAAATACGCAGACCATCAGTTGTGTACTCAAACTTATGGAAAATTGAGGTATGTTCTGTTCTGGTTCCCTGGCAGTGGGATCCTAGAAGGTTATATTGCACGAGAGGAGCAGCAATCAAGCAGCTAAATGCAAAAAATAAAAATGATGTAATAAGGATCCTTATGCCCTCAAATGCCATTCCATTGATGTATATGCGTTATAAGTTATAACTTCTAGGTACATATGACACGATGATGCCTTAACCTTATTTCTAAGGCTAAAGAAAAAACTTCCATCTAACTTGATTTTGTAACTCTTAGTGGAGCGTAGAATTGGCATGCTCCCTGTATTTTCTTCTTCCCCCTCTCGGATAATAAAGAACCAAAACTAAAAGTTCAGAGCCATTCATGTTTGCTCACTGCCCAATCAAGAAAACCAATTATCTTTTCTAGAACCAAGATCAACGTGTTAAGAACTTGTACTGTCTCAAGCTGCGCTGTCATAAATCATCAAATGAGCTAAATAATATTGCCTCCCCTCTTACGCCGGTCTCAGCATTGGTAAAGAAATTCACATATATTCTTAGGGAGGAGAACAAACAAAATGCATACTTTCCCCCACATATCGAATCAAGCAAGTTTCAGAACAAAGTGTCAATCCACTGATATACCAGGCTTGTAAATTATAGGAACACAGGAAGATGTATCCATCTTAATTACAAGGTTAAAGGAAAACTACCATCTAATTTTGTCATTTACTATTGCTTATCAATTTGATTGCATTTTGGAGCCTCCAGGGTATTCTTTCTCTCTCCCTATATAAATGTTATAATGTTAATGAACCAAAACTGCAGGCCAGAGCCAATCATCTCTGCCCAAAGTGATACAGATGACATACAGAATAACACTTTCTAATCAAGACCACAAATATAATTTGTACTATGTCAAATATCCATCAGATCCAAATCATCAAGTGAGCAAAGTATAACATTCTCCCACAAATTTCCAGCGTAATCTACGCATATTCTCATGAAGAACTGGGAAAATGTGGCCTACCTCCCACAACCCACATTAAGAAATAAGTTTTGGGACAAATTAACAGATGGAACAGCAAGGATAGTAGTATCAGTACTTCAGTGGTAGATGTAGATGCGACAAATGGTGCGTGTGGTGATCACCTGGAAGATGGGTGGGTTGAGGGGCTCCGAGCAGATGGTGCGTCAAGAACTTGGGGTCCAACTTGGCAAAGATCTCCCTGTCCGGTCCCCACGCTTCTCCTACCGTCTCTGCCGCCATTTGCTTTCGCCTTTTCTGGCCCGGTTTCTCGGAGCAAGCCGACGACGTCTTCGCCTCTTCTCCCTGTCCTTCCGTGCTGGAAAGGCTCCTCCTTTGACGGGGCCGCGGTGGCATCGCCCGCAGCATACATAAAGGTGGCTGGCTATGGTTCGTACCATACCGTCTCTAAATTATATATTTGTAGGGGTGTTCCTAGATCACCTAGAAACCACTCCTATAAATTGATTTATAGAGGTGGCTGGAGTTATCAGCCGCCCCTGCAAATTGATTTGTAGGGACGGCGGGTAACATCAGCCGTCTCTACAAAATCGATTTATAGGGGCGGTCGTAGTACCAGCCGTTCCTATAATACATATTTGTAGGGGCGGTTCAGTCTAGAACCACCCCCTACAGTACATTTTTTTGTTAAAAAAATCAAATTTACAATTCAAATTCAACCAGAACATATATTTTTCATGCACAACTCCATCATGACTTATCTTCTTCTGTGATTGTACTGAAACTCAATGACAATACACATTTATTTATACCAGATTATAATAAATATTCCATGATTTTTAGGTGGACAGTTTAGTCCAAATAAATAAAACAGCAAATTTCATCTATTAAACTTTCCGGTAATAGTAATAACATTTCATGGTGACTATGATTTTTATGTGAAAGACCACAGAATAACAAAATCAATGGCGCCCAGATCTAGCAATCGAACATCACAAAATCAGATGCTTCTAATAATCCTTCCATTTGCAGAGTTGCAGTCACACATCAGGCTAATATAGCACTAAAGCAGACTGAAAACGGAATTCGTAATCTACAGGAACTGAAGGGAACGAGTGGTACTCAATGTCTGCTGGCAGTGGCCTGCACCTACTTGCTTGTGGCAGCGAAGATGACGCGCCATTAGCAGATCCTTTACCTTTAGATGCTTTAGCTTCGTAAGATCTTGACATGGTTTGTTATTTGCTGCCACTATCCGGCAATGTAGAGTAATAAAATGGAGTGAAGCATGTAAATGCAACATAATTAGAGTACTATTCATCTATCTATAACTATAATGCAAACACAAAGATTACTATGCATGCATTCTCAACCAGACTTAGAAATAACCATTCTACACTAATGTCTAGTATCTAGGTGCATCTAGTTCCTGCTGTACTTAGCATCTATAAGACGCAATAAGAAGGCCCAAGATTTCTGAATTATTAGTATGGCGGTGCTATGATCAACAAAGCATAGTTCATTGTAGTGGTAAACTTTAGAAGGCGCAAGTATTAGCTTCCATGTTGAAAAACATGACAAGAGTAAATAATTTATCAAAAATTATTATGACAATTATATCATTCTCTCATAAATATATAATTTTATCTCAGATTTTCTACAATCCTTGAGGAAGCTGTTGATATCAGTGCAACCACAAACTTCAATCTTAACTCATGCTAATTTAGTGCAAAACAAGAAATGACAGATAAAGCACATTGGAGCTATCACTAGACCAAGATACTCACAGGAGTGAAGAACTTAGATGCACTTAGAGGTATACAGCTGATAGTCCTCCAACCTGAAAGAATACAGAAAAAAATGAAAGAATCAGCTGATGCAATAAGATGACACTACCATAAGTTACATGTGCTAAAATCATTCTCTTAGTTATCTTAGTGTAAGAATCCACTGATGCAAGGTCTTTCTTTCTTCTAAAGCATCATCAAATCTTGATTTGGCTTCCAAGTTCTTCAGATGACAGCTACATAGCATAGTAAAAGTAGGCAGCTATGTAGAGGCTACAGTCCACATAAAGGATAACTGAAAATATGAACCAGGAACAAAGATGCATAACTGAACTTGCAGGTAATTTACAGATCTTGTATGGAGAGGCCGCAATTAAGCCTTAGCTGCAATCCACTGCTCCACCAGTTTCTTTCACAACCAGTACTAAGCAGAGATGACATGTTATATTCGACAAATTAAGAAGAACCCAGATATACAACATGCCTAGGAGTATTATGTCAGGATACACAAGTGGTTGACATGTTATATTCGACAAATTATAAGCAGAAGGCAAGGCCATCCAAGCTGTGAAAAGCTTACCTTTTCAGTGGTTGACATATTCAGTATGATGATCAATTTTTATGTCAAAGATATCATGTAGCAAATCATTGTCCTGCACAGACAAAGAGAAACTCGAACTTTATTATTATTCTCAAGAAAAAGTGACTTGTTAAGTGAATGTAGGTTGTGGACAATAGAAAGAAAAAGCACCAAGAGACGACATCACTTTCAGTATACTATAAGCAACAAATAGAACTATTGAAAGTTCTTCACTTCTTCCTACTTTTGATGCATTTACTCTAGGGAACATTGATGTCATGGTCAATGGATATTGGTTCATCAATCTTAAATAAATATGGCAATGACTCCATCAAGTTCAACATCTGTGAGCATGTATCTAACTGAGAATGTGACACAAGCAACTACATCCTACAGGTTTACATTACACTGAACCCATGAAATCTGTAAATTCTACTTGAATTCACAAGCATACTTAAATTCATAAAATTGAACATAACTACAATACCAATATTTTTTATAAGGTGTCAACGTACCAACTAACTACTGGCTAGCTTGTTTTTGAACCACAATTTTAAGTTTTCTCTGCACATATAACTACAGATTGAATTCATGCAAAAGACCAAATCAAAAAAATGGTACATATAACTATGAAGATAGGATGCAACGGCTCTGACAAAAAAGAGAGAGTAATTAATCCATGTCAAGCACTCACAAGCATAATACTCCAGTCCCTGAAGAGTCAAATGCACCAAATCCCTTACTCCAGTCCCTAGTCCCTAACCCCAGTCCCACCAATCCCTTAATCCACTGAAGAGAGTAGATCTGAGAGGGTAAAAGAATGAGCACACCTCCCGATGGCAACAGCACGACTGCACGAGTGCCTGAGAGACCCTGCGATGGCGGCGGCACAGGCGTCTAGAAGCCCTTGGGGGTAGGGGCAACGGCGTTAGGGAGGACCATGGGGGCGGTGGCGTGAGTGTCGAGGAGGTCCGAACGTGGACGTCGGGGAGGCATCGGATCTACCGCGTCACCGCCGCTAACGCAGAAGTCGTCCTCCTTAGGGTCCATGGCGGTGTAGGGCGGTAGCATCTAGATCTGAGAGAGAGGAAAGGAGAGGGGGTGGAGGCAGAGCAGGAGAGGATGGGATGGTGGCCGCATTGATGGAGGAGAGGCCGGTGGCTGCGGTGCTATGGAGAGAGGGAGGGAGGGAGAGATGCTAGGGTTTTGTGGAGCACAGAAGTAGATGCTAACCGACGCGAGGAGGCAGCAAGGGGTGGGAGGCACACCGGAGGCCATCGGCGAGGCCCGTAGACGGAGACGGGCACCGCCGGGTCCCATGGCCGACGTCGCACAGCAGCCCGAGGGCACCGTCGGTCGCCGCCAGCTCCTCGCGGAGTGAGCCAGTGGCGAGGGACTGGCCGGCACAAAATGACGCGATGGGGGGAGGAGGAGGTGGAGAAAGGCGGCCGCAGCCACCGTGCTTGCTCGCGCCAGGCGCCGCCACGGCCCTGTCCGCATCGAGGGAGAGAGGGAGTGAAGAGGAGAGAGACTAAGAGAGGAGGGGGGAGAATTTTCTCCAAGATGGTCGTTATATATACAGCGGGCATTTGTAGGGGCGGCTGGTGATTAAGCCGCCCCTACAAATGGACACAGCAGGGGCAGCTGGTAATACGAGTCGCCCCTACAAATCGACGCATTTGTAGGGGCGGCTCGTATTACCAGCCGCCCCTACTGTGCCATTTGTAGGGGCGGCTGCTGTGCTGGAGCCCGAGCACGTCACTGTAAGGACGGCTCCAATGCTAGCCGCCCCTAAAGAAAAAAAAAGCTCCGTTGCTACAAACTATTTTTCACGTTTTGACGTGCGATGACACAGGAGGAAGAGAAACCAAAACAAAAGCTTGTTAATGGTCAGTGTGGCCCCACCAAGAAGAGGTTATTCGAAGCACGTTTGGACGATGGCCAAAATACGTCACACATATTTCCAGACGGCGACGGTGTCCCCGTCGTAGAATAATTTTATCTGGTCTCTTCTCCGTTTTACCGTGGTTAGATCTGGCCATAATGAAGAACTAGGGAGAATAAATTTCAGATCGGTCTTTCCTATTCTTCAGTGGCAGAAAGAAGAAGAAGGAAGATACAAGAAAGAAGTTTCTCAACTCCGTCTACATGAATGTTGGCCGTTATTTGTTGGCATCTGTTCTCAGGTCTTTTGCCAAGTGTTTGCCTGTGCGGTCATCCATATTGCAAAGCGTCGTACATGTTTGGTTTTGAGATCTGGAGCTATTCACAGCGTGGGTATAATTTAGATGAAAATCAGTTTCTGGATATTTGTGTAATTCAGAGTGCTTGTAATGTGTTCATGTACCCAGCTATTATCTAATATAATTCTTTTTTTGTCGCAAAAAAAAATTCCCCTCAAATCAGAAATGTGCCAGACGTTGTTGTTAGGATTTGGGACACATTTTGTTCATGCCCAGGTTAGCAAGTATGTTGTACAAGGTAAGAAATATTATATTCTTTATTTACATTTTTGGGTGTGTTTCTAAGCCATGAAATTGGTGTTTTTGCCCTTCAACCGGATCAATCTTGTGAAAACAAAGATCATAATAAAGGCTTATTATCACAAAGAGCTATCCTATTCCCTTCCACGCAGACATGCCGCGCCAGCCGATCATGCTGTATTTGCTGCTATCGCGGAAGAAATCAAAACTGATCGCATCAAGAAGAACTGAACTTGCACAGTTGCATTTATGCAGCATCCTAAGATCGAGTTTATAGAAAAGAGTTGGTCTCGCCCAACTATAAACATAGATTATGCTAGTGCATGATATCCATGATCAAAATGAACAAGAGTGACGGCTTAGTTGATCCCTGTCATCTCCATTGCCGGAGAGCTTGATTCAACCGCGCGTGACCGTCAGTCCTGGACCTTGTCGATGCGGACACTGAGGTGCAGCTGACTGGACGCGCCGCGGAGCATGTTGCGCGGGACCGGCAGGAACGTGCCCTCCTCGTCCGCAGCCACTGCGCCGGCAGCCGCGGCGCTGGGCCCCTCCATGTCCACCAGCACGCTCTCCACCTTCCCGACGCGGGGCCTTTGCACCCGATCGCCCACATCTTCAACGTGAACTGTGGCCCGGCAGCCGCCGCGCCGGGCGCCCTCACGCACGCCACCGTCACCGGGACGGCGCGCGCAGCGCGCTCGCCGCCGTGCTCCTCCGCGACGAGCAGGCGGCGCGGCTCGGTGTCCGGCACGCGGATGCGGAGCGCCTCCCCGTACTGGAGATTGTCCACGGGCCAGCAGTGCGGCGCGGCGGCGAGGTGGGCGAGGAGCATCGGCGGCGAGCCCAGGAACGCGCAGCCCGGCTCCCCGCAGACGCAGGGCGCGTGCGCGCACGCGCTCCCGTGGTCGCCCGCCAGGTAGTAGGCGACGGAGGCCCGGCAGCCGTACGCCTCGTGCGGGCACGGCACCAGGACCTTGGAGACGAAGGCGTCCATGGCGGGACAAGGCGCGTAGACGCCGCCGCCGTCGCCGTCGCACGAGTGGCACTGATTGGTGGGGAGCTGGCCGTGGCAGCTGCCGCACGCCATGTGCCCGACCCCGCACTAGAAAAAAAAAGTCTTTTTTTCAGAAGAATGCATGAACAAGCTCCATTGATTTGCTGGGTAGAAGAGCGAGCAGACCTGGAAGATCGGGGGCTTCAACGGGAGGGTGCAGAGCGGGCAGTGGAGCATGTCCCTGTCGATCTCGATCCTCGCAGGAATGGCGACGCCGGCGGTGGCATCCCCTCCCAAGACCAGCAGTGCGCGTCCGCCGCTTGCTGCCTCCTCCTCCCCCGCCACCTCTAGCTTCACCTGATTCCTTGGTGATGACTCCATCCTCGGCTTCTTGGCGCTGCTCCGGTCGCCATTCTCCATCGGCGTCGGCGACGGCTCTCCGCTCATGATCGCACCCGCGACCTCTTCTCTGACACTCAGAGCCCTAAGCTCAAGACAGGAAACCAATACCAATGTCGAGGACGATGAACAAAGTGACCAGACCAGGCGACCTCCTGTGCTTTATCCCCTTTGCCATTGTCAGGACAAGGAGACGAAGCGACGTTCTAGGGACGCGTGGCCTCATCACCTCACTTTTCGCATTGAGTGTTCCCGTGGCATAGAGTTCAGGGGCACCAGGCAACTAGTACTACAGAAATGCTTCATGGACAACCGGGCTTCAGTGCTTCACATTCCAGTTCCACCGTGCAATGGCAGCCAAAATTTGAAAACAAGCAGGTGGGCGATCGCCTCTATTTTCAAGGCACAAATTTGCAAGGTGAACGCATCCATATGCCTGTGTTTTACTGTTTCTCTCTTTATATAGTGAGAGGCACGGACACATCCATATTTCATGGAAAGGAAAAACTACTCCTCAGAGGCAAGGCATCACTGACGCACTGACGCTGGCCAGGCATTACATCTCATGATCAAAAGCCAGGACGGGCAAGGGGAACACGAATCCGAGCGAGAAAAGGTGTGAAGATCCTAGAGCCATTGCAATGCAGTAATTTCATACTCTCTCCATCCGAAAAAGAATACAACTACCTGTTACATGCCAGCAAAAATAGTTTAAATTTGACCAAATTTCTACTAAATATTATTTACATTTACAGCTCCAAAATAATTTATTATAAAAATACATTTTATAACTAATCTAATGATATTTATTTGATATCATAAATATTAATTTTTTTATCTATAATTGATTGAACTTAACATACTAAACCATGATACTTTGCTAAAATTGCATTTTTCTCTGAACGGAGGGAGTATAAAAAACATATGAATCGAAAAAATTTACCACGTTCAAAGACTTGCACTGCCAGCAAGACTAGGACTGCTTCTGTCCATAAAAGAATACAATTTTCATATTTCGATGAGTCAAACAGTTTAAACTTTAACTAAAATTATATAAAAATATACTAATACTCATGAAACAAAATAAGTACCATTAGATTAGTTATAGAATATATTTTTATAATAAATTTAGTTGGAGACATAAATGCTAATACTATTTGCTATAAACTTAGTCAAAGTTGAATTAGTTTGACCAATACGTTTCTCATAATTGCATTCTTTTGCGACGGATGATCCCAATTTACTACGACCGGTCTCCAGCGCCCCTGTCCTTGCACAGATGATCCCAATTTATTACACAAGATTACAAGATGTAAGCTTTAAGGAGATTCTAATTGTCTGATATTGCCATTACCCTTTTGATCATAGTTCACTTAATGTCAAAGTACAACCTCGGAAGGCCCGTCAAGAACGCACGAACCAACTTCGCAGGAGCACAAATCTTGGAGGAATTATAAGTTGCATAAATAAGTAGAGCTACTTGCATTGAAGTACCAAACTACAATTAGACACCAAGTAAAATGCTGAGAACAATCGCCAACACCACGATGCCGGTGCCAAATCCAGGGCCCTGCTGAGCTGCCATTGTCGACGTCGCCCGAAGACACAGTCAAGGTCATGCCTCAACCGCCACTTGGCGCTAGCCATGCCAACCCAGCGTGTGGCCTTTGTCCTTAACCAACCTCTGTCCCACCACCATGGACCGCTTCCTGCCAGATCCAGCGTGTCCACCGTGTCACTGCGCCGCCATACAGCGTGGCCTCCAATCCGCCACCGCCGTGTAGCTTACAGGCCTATAGCAAGGTTATTTGGATGAAACCAATTGTAATGGTTTATTGTCAATTTGTCACAAAGCATAAAAAGGCAAGAGACCAACTGCAAGCATTGGAACTGAAGACGGAAGAGGAAAAACGTTTGATCCAAAAAAAAACGCACTGGCCTCTGGGAAGGTTGTGATGACGGTGACGTGTATCATACAGGCCTATGTACAGAGGATGCAAGTTCATGTACGTAACTCTGCAATGATTGGATCGCAAAAAAAAAAGTCTTGAAAAAAGTTCTACTCCTAATAAACAGGTAATGATTGATCAAGGGGAACTGGGAAAGCATGAACGATCGGCAGGTAGTCATAACAGTAAAAGAACATGAACCTGACCGGTAAGTCCGGTACTCTTACAAGTGTACAACTCAGCAAAACCAAACGAACCTGGAGGACCGTCATGGCGCTCTCTCTCTGCACAGCAGAAACGACCTGATTTTTAAACAGAATTTTGATTTTTGAAGAAATGCGTCGACGATAAAAGCTCTAACATAGCCTAATGATGATCTACTCACTATTATTAATTCCTCTACGTTGGCATATCCTCCTTTCCTATGATGATCTACTCGCTATCATAGCCTAATGAATTTCGTGAATACCAAACCCGGTATGCTAACATCAAGGTCAATAACAATCACTGAATCACAAGCAAAATCTCCCCCCACAAAACAGTCACAAGCTGCCAAAGGCTCGGCTCCCTTGCATTTGCCAATTGCCATGCATCATTGTGTTCCAAGCAGTCATGGCTGCCAGTCTGCCACGGTAGCATCCTCAGCCATCAGTGCAGGTCAGCAGCCTCCTAGAGCCAGAGCTCCTCGGTGCCGTGGTCGACTTGGCAGCAGCGCCTGCTCTGTCGATGCGAACCATGAGGACGGGCGCCTCGCCGGACACGTCGTCCAGGATCTCCGGTGGCATCGCAAGGAACATGGCCTGGTCGGCGGCCGAGAACGCACCGGCGCCGGACATGCTGCTGCTCCGCACCATGGACATCATCATTGCCACGCTCTCCTTGCTGCTGGCGGCCTCCGCCCAGAGCTTGCACCTGAACTGGGGCGCCCCCACCGCCGCGTCGCCGTTGGCCCTCACGCACACCAGCGACACCGCGGCGGCCGCGCCTAGCGTGCACGCGGACACCAGGAACACGCGCCGGCCCTCCTCGCCCACCAGCACGTGCCAGCCCTGCGGCGGCGGAAGGGCGACCCTGAGCGGCTTCCCGTAGCTCACCTCCGTGACGGGCCAGGAGTGGGCGCCGGCGAAGTGGTCGGCCAGCCTCGCCGGCGCGCTGAAGAAGCCGCAGCCGGGGTCCGGGCACGAGCAGGGCGCCCACTGGCACGCGCGCTGGTGGTCCGCCGCCTCGAAGTACACCACGGAGCTCTTGCACCCGAACTCCTCGTACGCGCAGGGCTGCTTGGCGTCGCGCACGAAGGCGTCCACCTCCACGCACGGTGAGTAGATGGCGGCGCCGCGGCACACCTGCTCGTGGCTGTTGCAGCAGGTGCCGCATATCACGTGCCCGTACTCACACTGAAAGCACAAAAAATCTTTAGTTTTCATCAGTGATCTCGATGACATGTCGATGATGAGAACAGAGCAATCGTACGTACCTTGAACGTTGGAGGCTTGAGGGGAAGGCGACAAGATCGGCAGTGGAACAAGGTGAGCCCAAACGTCAAATTGATCTGCGCCTCCTCCATGGCTTCCGCGCTGCTGCCCTGCCTAACCTCTCCTTCCTCCTGCTCTTCTTCATCCTCTGCTGCCTCGTCTATCTCTTGCTGCTCCCGCTTGATCACGCCGTTGGGCATGGCCTGAGCCCTCGCCTTCTTGCCGTTGTGGCCGTGCTCGCCGTTCTCCAGCTGCGAGCCCCTCTTGCTCTGTTCAGCCATCTCCTCCTGTCACTCAAGTGTGGTGCCAGCAGCAACGTACCAAATCATCTTATTCGGTTTGGGGAACGGATCAGAAGGTGAGCTCCGTGGTGACCACAAGCACAAGAAGAGAAGCCTCTTCTGGCCCCAACCGGCTATGTGTAGCGTGAACGAGCAAACAAGCTGCTGAGTTATATCATACACCAGAATAGAGGAGGCAGTTGCAGAATTTAGAAAAAAAAAGGGTTTCATCAAACCCTATGATTGGAGGTAAATAGTATCTCTAGATAGCAATTTATGTTTGCTACATTACTCCGGTTACCGTTGCGATACTTTGATATAATAGCTCTAACAAATTATAGCCATTAGTTTTTAAAATTTATGACACAATTAAGTAACTAAAAGCCAGAAAAGAAAAGAAAAACCTAGAAAAAAATAGGATTAAGTCCACTTTTGCTCCCTCAACTATTGTGTCGGTCTAATTTTAACCCTCAACTACAAAACCGTCTAGTACCGGTACACCAACTGTCAAAACCGTTCACTTTTAGCACCTGGGCGAGGACAAGGCTGTTTTGACCGATGTTGAGCGGTTTTGACACGCAACCTCCATCTCAGTGACATGTGGGGCCCATGCGTCATCAACTCAATCCCTCCCTCTCCATCCTCACGACCACGGCCTTGCGCTCCTAGATGCCGACGAGGAAGGCGGCCGCGGCGCCGACTGCGGAAGCACACGCGCGGTCCGCGAGCGAGCCGTGGCACCCGGAGCTCGCGCGCCTCCACGACACCGTCCGCGCACTCAGGGCATGCTGCGGCGCCGGCGGAGCCTCCTCCTCCTCTGGCCACGGCCTCGCGCTCCTGGACGCCAACGAGGAAGGTCGCCGCGGCGCCGACCGTGGCCGCACATGCGCGGTCCGCGAGCGAGCCATGCCACCCCGCGCTCGTGCGCCTCCACGGCACCGTCCGCACGCTTAGGGTGTGGTGCGGCGCTGGCGGAGCCTCCTCCTCCTCCGGCCACGGCCTCGCGCTCCTGGACGCTGTCCTGGCCGTGCTCGGCGACCTGCTGGCCATGCCGCGGGCCGCGATGGCTCTCCACGACATCGACGCCAACGACGACCAGGTCCTCGACGGCCTCCTCGTGCTCGCGGACACGTACGGCACATTCGAGTCGGCGCTGCTCGCGGCGAAGCAGAGCGTGGCGGACGCGTAGGCTGGCGCCCGACGCGGGGACGGCACGGTGGTCGCCGCGTCACTGCGCGCGCACAGGCAGACCAAGAAGGAGCCGCACCGCCTCGCCGCCGCGATGCGGCACGTCTCGACCTCGAGGCACGTGGCGCCGGCGCCCAGCTCAGTGGACGCTGCAGACACTGAAGTGGTCGCCGCGGTGGCGGAGGCGGCCATGGCCGCGGCGGAGGCCTCGGCGGTCGTCTTCTCCGAGTGCGCGGCCTTGTCGCCGAACATGCCGGCCATGGGTACAAACGGCGTCTTCGGCTTCGCACAGGCATGGCCGGTTGCCGGCGAGCCATGGCCGTGAGGATGGAGAGGGAGGGATTGAGTCAATGACGCGTGGGCCCCCACATGTCACTGAGATGGAGGTTGCGTGTCAAAACCTCTCAACGTCAGTCAAAACAGTCTTGCCCCCGTCCAGGTGCTAAAAGTGAACGGTTTTGACAGTTGGGGTACCGATACTAGACGGTTTTATAGTTGAGGGTTAAAATTAGATCGACACAATAGTTGAGAGGCCCAAAATGGACTTAATCCGACAAAATAACATGGATTACAATCCTACGCAGGTAATCCCTTGCTTAATCAGGGTGAATTTATACTATTGACTACGGCCTGCAGGTGTGGTCTCACCCAGTCACCATACCCACGATAAAATCAAAATTATATTGTTACTACAAGAATCTTCACCGCATATACTTCAGCTCTCCCTGGCTTGATCTGCATGCACATATGCATGATGCCTGGGAGGTGTACGCTTAGGTAGGCCACGCCTATAGCATGCTTGGTGTACTATTATTAATAAAAGGTTTTTAGAGATAGCTCCTAATTCATAGAGGCGGACATTCTTAGTGCCAGTTTTAAAAAAAAATGAGGTGGCCCTAACTCGATAAATAATCCCTCCATTCAAAATAAACAATTCTCTTGAAACTTTTAGATAAATTAAGAATGCGGATAAAAGATGCATCTATCCTCACCCTTTTCTATCTCCGAGGATATCTTCTGAATTTGGCAGTTCTCGTTTGCATGCACATGTGATTAGCTTCCACATTAAGAGGCGGTGTACCGTGTTTTTGTAGAATGTTATTTTTTTGACAAATTTTAAACCTTGAAAAGTTATTTAATTTAGAATGAAGGGAGTAGACATTAATAGAAGTGAACCCCCTTAGAAAGGCAGCATTTTTAAAAAATTATAAAAGTGGTCATCTTAGAACTTCTGTCTCTATTATTGAAAGACCTATTTTTTGCCACTACTTCTTCCTCCCTAAGCTCCTCACTCCCTTACTTGGACAGGTGTTATCGGAATGGACAAGCTCTAAGAGTCCCCCAAAAAAGTGTTTTCTCAAGGGGTAGGGGCTGATCTTCATTTCTTTGAAGAAGTTTGATCTAAGAGTTGGTTTGTGCTCTCGTGTGACTTTTTGTTGTTTTGTTTGCTGGCTTTTGCGTCTTTGGATGGGATTTGATATAGAGGTGGCACATGATGATTTCCTCCATTGTTTTAGCATCATTTGAGCTCAAATCAGTTGCCCATCTTCGGTCATATTATTGCTCTTACATGTATCTCCGTGTAGCATCAATTTCAAGTTTAGTAATGCGTAGCTTGATCACCATGAATGGAAAATTTTTCATCTAGATCTAATCTAGATGGAGAGAGAGAAGGAGAGATGTGTGTGAGGCCAAAAAGGAAATAAAATGCCCATATATATTTCTAAAATTGTGAATACCATCTACAAGAAGATAAACCCAATCATCAAAACTTCCATCATGTACAAGAAGAACAAAGGCAACAACAACCACTACATCTAGGTTAGTCATTGCAGTCACCGAAGATGATGTTGAGGACCCTCGCATCAAAGTGTTGGCGTGGGTGAGTCGTTGAAGTCGCTAAAGTGTTGGCGAAGCCCCTCTTGCAGAAGTGTTTGTCAGGAGCGATGTTGGGGAAATCCATGAGGTATGTGAACAAATCTCCCTTTAGAAGAGGCCCAACTAGTAGCTAGAGTACCCCACCAAGGGGCCACTTGTAAATAGCCATTGCCTATAAGTTCACAAGGCCATGAGAGCAAGGGTTCTCACCTCTCACTCATTTGTACTTGTTGAAAACCCTCGTGTGTACCCTCTCCACTGTCGAGCTCTCTCCTCCCTCTCTCTCCCCTATTCGGAACAGTCAACACATTACTTAGCATTCATCATAGCTCCTCCCTCCCTCTCTCTCCTATTCAGAATTGTCAGTTCTAACACATTACTTAACATTCATCATATCGATCAACATACTATTATGATCAACACTCAATATTCAACAATTCAATTGTTATTTAGTGCTTTATTACATGATTTATTAAATAAATAACCTAAAGGAGAGATAGATATATAGATTATAGTCCTCTAGACTAATTAAAGAATGAATATTTACCTCGGTCAAGATTAGAGGTGCTAAAAATTTATGATACAATTAAATAACTAAAAAACAAAAAAGAAATTAAATCCTAGAAAAAGAAAAAATAAATCACATGGGTTGCTATTATCAACTTTGTTGCCGTCGGTAATTTCAAATATAGGTTGCTTGCTTGCATGTGTATGTGTGGGAACAAGCTAAAGTTAGATCAGGACATAAAATTTTGTAGAAGATCGGATTAGGATTGGACCATTCTTTAAAAAATTAGGGCTGTAGTGGGGTTTGGTTGGAATCTTAACCCCTACCAGGATTAATGGGAGCTGTCACCACCGACACAGATATCGATGGTATATACCTTTCTACAGGGGACGCATTTAGAGTGTGGGTGTCTGAGTTTTAGGGGAAGAATGGCTTCGTCGAGGCGAAGTACAATGGGATAGAGGTTGTCGTCAGCGTTTGGGGAACTATGCCGCACTCGGCGTGGATCATCGGCTACATCAAGCGGGAGGACAGGACCTGGATACGCATTTAGAGTGCGGGTGTCTAAGTTTTAGGGGACAAATGGCTTCGTCGAGGCGAAGGACAATGGGAGAGAGGTTGTCGTCAGTGCTTGGGGAACCATGCCGCACTCGGCGTGGATCATCGACTACATACACAGCTCAGAAGTATTTTTTCGAACAACATATTTATATTGCACGAAAGACAACAGAGTATAGAGAGTGAAGAGCAAAGAAGCTCGACATTACACGGCATTAACGGACGCCCAAAATTTGAGAAGAGATAGAAAAAAAAGAAAATTAATCCAAGTTCTAAGGTCTTCAACCACTTTTGTATCGGCAACTCTAAAACTACAAGTTCTGCACTGTGCACCTGATGACGTCCACGACATTGTCGCGCTGACTTCCTTGAGAGCCACAATCTCCAGAGCAGAACCCGCACGACACCCAAAGTAGGGAAAGGGACATGCTGAAGCCGATCTCGCACGGTCGGTTAACGAAATCTCATAGGAGCAGGCACCGAGCAACGTGCAAACTGCGGTGGCCACTGGCAAGGGAGCTGGAGGCGAAAATGTGAGTGTTGATCGGTTTCCACTGTAGAGGGACACCTGGTGCACGAGACCTCATCACGCTGAAGGATGTTTTCCAGAGTAGAAAGCCTGAGTATCATCCATCTCATTCCCCTTCGTCCTTTCGAATAAGGAGAAAACAGGAACCATTCTATCCTCTTAAGCAAACCGATAACAGGGCTCGCCTTATCCCTAAAAGCTAGGGCCTTGTTTGGATACATCTTAGATTGTGGAAGCTGGATTTTAAAAATTAGATTGCTAGAAGCTGGATTATAGAATATGAATTGAGGCTGATTGGATCCATAGATTATAAAAGCTGAGGCAGACAACTTTCTAGAGTAAATAAAATTACATTAATACCCTCACTATTTTATTTTATGTAGTAGTTATGAAAGAAAGAGACAGTAGCAGAATAGTCTTTTGAAGACTTGAAGCTGGAAGAAGCTTGGTTCCCTCAACTTACAAGATTATGGAATTTGGTGTATCTAGATTCTAAAAACTAGCTATAAGCTATGATTATTTGGAGCTGGAGCCCTCTCAAAGCTATAAGCTATGATTATTTGGAGCTGGAGCCCTCTCAAGATTCTATTAGCCAGCTTCTATAATCTTTGTGAATCCAAGCACGCCCTAGATTGTGTCCGTCTCTTTCCACTCTGCCCCAACAAACACACGTAGATAAATGGAGAAGAACAAAAGATTGATACAATGATCGGCCTGCAGCGCACGATCTGCTCGTAGTTTCTCCAAGAGCAAACCGTTTCATTCTCCAAGAGAAACGAACTAGCGCAGCAGACGACAGATCACTCGACTACTCGCGCAGAGCCGCTTACCCTGGGAACGTGCATAGCTTAGGTCTGCAGTGTAGGAACCTACAGCCTGTTCGTTTGGTCATATTTGACTTATAAGCCATGATTTATTAGCAAACGAACAATATTTTTCTCTCATATCAAATCAGCCAACAGTATTTTCAGCCATGACTTATAAGCCAAACAAGCCCAAACGAACAGAGCGTAGGCATAGGCTCGAACAGTATCCCAAGCTCCAATACTCTCTCCGTCCCGGTTTCCGTCAAATGTTGCCTGAAACAAGACAAACTGGCGATTATTAGTTACACAAACAATCCTGTGATGGGAGGGCGGAGGCGGCGACACATCCCGGCGGACTAGTCCACTCCTTGGAGGTATGGACTGGGCTAGAACCATGCGGAACCTGTTAAAAATAATTATAAAAATATAACTACTTACTAGTAGGAGGTTTTGAGATGCGTGCAATTTTTAGTAATGCAAACAAACAAAAACAACATTTTCCCCTTGACCTTCTGTTTCAACAAGAAAAAGTTTTGAAGTTCTATTCCGTCCACCTCCATGTGTTGATTGCTTACGACAGGTAAGCGTAAATTCGCCACTGTGGGAAGTCGTCATTCCTTCAACATGTAGCATTTGCTTATATGCAGCCATCTTGTGCTCTTGTTTCGAACACTCTGCAGTAAAACTTAGAGTCATCATGCAGAGTCTTTTGGCACTTGCCAACATGGCTTTCACGAACCAAAGTTCAGTTGCTGACAATCCGGTAAGCTCTACTCGCTTCAGGTGAGCCATAGATATCCAATGGTCTGGGTGATCATTGCACTCCTGCAATACATATACAGAAAAAAAAAGTTGAGTATATATTGTCCTTCCTCCGTTCCAAATTCCAAATTATAAGACGCTTTGATTTTTTTAGATTAATAACTTTTCCTACGCGACTAGATACATATTATATTTGCATACATAATAAAAGTTATATATCTAGAAATGTCAAAACGTCTTATAATTTGGGATGGAGGATTTTTAGAGAGGAATCGTTGTTTCTTTGGAAAAGGTAAATAAATAAGGAAAAAACCTATATAACTCCTGACGTATTCAGGGTGGTCTATATAACCCCATAAACTATAAAACCAGGTACGGTACACATTAAATTTTACGAAACCGGACAAATAATTCCATGAATGGCTTTGCTAGGTGGTTTTGCATACGTGGCACTCCATGCAGGCTGTCTTAGATGACGTGGTGTCCAGCCCCACCTACCCGCCCGCACCACCACCGCCAATCGCGTGAACGCGTTGCTCCTGTCCTCGCCGCTTGCTCGTCACGTCTCGCGGACGCCCCATCTCTCTGCTTCCCAACGCAGCGGCGATGATAGGCTGGGAAGGAGCTGCAGGCCGGTGGCACAAAGAGAGGAAGGGTAAGAGGCGCGACGTCCATGCACGTCGTACGTAGCCTATACGAGGACGAGGACGTACGTACGGCGCATGGCTTTGGCCCACCGGCCAGCTGCTGCTGTTACGAGCTACCTACGACGCAGTTTGATCATAGGCTAGCAAGAAGCACGCTGATGCATGGGCTAACAAGAAGCTAGTTGATGCAACCAGTTCTTCTCGCCGTTGTCTGACTGCTCGTGCCCAGCGCCGTGCCGCCGTCAGGTACAGTGCCAGGCACAGCACGCCCAGCTACGCAGCCGACGCTCGCGCACTCCACGGCGTTGGCCACATGACGTCGGACGCAGCCCCGGCGTCGCCGTCGAGATCGCCAGGTATCATCAATCCTGCTGGACGCGTCGTCGCCGGAGCTCTTGTTGATGGCCCCCGGAGCGCGATGCGCACGCCCTGACTCCCTCGTCCTCTGTGCTCCGCATACCCGCCGAGAGCCGCCGCCGGCCGTTCTGCTCCGACCCTGGTCTGCGTCGCCTCGGCCCCACACAACGTTGTCCTACTACTATAGAATGGACTTGTTGTCCCGGACGGTAACGGCCTTTAGTCCCGGTTACAGCGCCGAGACAACGATCCCGGGACTAAAGGTGCCACCTTTAGTCCCGGGTCATCGAGCCGGGACTAAAGAGGGACATTTAGTCCCGATTGGTGTTACCAACCGGGACTAAAGGCCCTCCAGCCGAGCAAACGTGGCCGCACCCTTTAGTCCCGGTTGGTAACCCCAACCGGGACTAAAGGTTCCTTTTTTTTTTCTTTTTTTTTGTTTAATTTGTTTTCAGTTCAGTTACACGTATTTGTTTAATATATAATATGTTTTTATGTACGTATTCTACGCTGCTAATATAAATACACGCACGCATATAATTACATCTAATTCTCATCTCGAGCATTATTATATTCGAATAAAGTATGAACCTATATATATTATTGATATATATATATGTATATATACAACACTTTCATAATCTTGTTCTCGAAAATAACGATATCAATAAACATTTAATTTACACCATTTATTCCTTAGGATCAAAGTAGAACTCGCCGTTGGGATTTAGCACTTTTTCTAGAAGAAATCCTGCTATTGACTCTTAAGCTGCTTTCAGATGGTCTTTTTGCATGACCCTTTGTTTCAACCATTCAGTCTTGCATTTGAAATAAAAGGAAAAGTATTAATACATACATACATATATATATATATATTCATTTAAAAATAAATAAAAAATTGATATATACGTACTCTGAGGACATCTTTAGGAGTTCTTCTTATGTGCGCAGTGATAAATTCACAAACGTAGTATCCACACAAGTTATTACCTGGTTGCTGCCGCAAACACCACTGTACGAGAAGAAGATTATTCTCATCATCTCACACGTAAATTGAAATACGATATAGTAATTAAACACGTGGGGAAGTATATATAATACAACTTACTGGTATTTCAACTACATTAAGTGGTGCCTTGCAATCCTTGCGGTGTTGCCGAATAAACTCTTTCCAAACCCTGTGCGACCAATAATGTACGATCGTTAATAAATTATGACAAAGTCTATTCAATAATAGTTGTGCGCGAGAGATCGAAATTACCCCTGGATAATGTCTATCATATCTTGGTATAGTGCCCACTCTTTTCTCTTCGAGTCCAAGATTACTAACCGACTTGAGTTTAACTCAATGACAATGAGTATCCAGTAAAACCTACATTGGTTTATACACACACGTACATGCATATAAGTTGTATTGATATTACATAAAATGTGTAGACTACATTATTATTAACACTTACTCAAAGCTGTATGGAAAAAGTATTGTTGTCTTGTCATGCTGCTTCACGAAGAACCTCATGATATTCTTCTGTGCTTCAGATACCTACTGCTTCTTGGGAATAATATCGGTTTTGAATACGATATAAGGATGAATGAAGCCAACACTGGTGTCTTGTATTCTTTGGAGCTCTGACATCTGGAATCTATATATAAATATAAGTTACATGTGAGGATAATTATATACACGTACGCATGGAAGTGAGTTTATTAAATAAAAGTAAGAATCACTTACAAACAAAAGGAGCTAATGATTGATTTGTCCAGAGCGTCCATGTGGCATAGTTGATACAATTCTTCGAAACTAATATGTAAGATGTCATCGCCACGAAAGTAATGATGGTCTCTAAATCTAACAAAGATCCACTCCTCACCCCTGCCACACGCCTACATGTATCACTTATTGAGCAAGTACATTTGCGTACCCAATTCATTCAGAGCCGCATGGTTGTACAGACTTTTGCCATATTTATAAGTCTTCCAGGTATCAACTTCTAGGTTCTGGATTGGAGCTTTGCCCGTCAATTGATCCAAGGTTAAACCAGTATCTTCAAAAAAAGCATCAATGGCTTGAACCGACACTTCTCTAGAGTTGTCTGGTTGATAGACTTCTATGTTGGAACCATATTCATTATCAACAACAAGATTTTGCATTGGTTGCTTCTGTTGTCCGAACTGTGGGACATCCTTCCCTGATGCTCTTTTCCTTTTCTTATCTGCATCATGTGACTTCACGAGGGAGCGGTCATAGTCTGATAGTGGCGAAGGCTTATGAAGTTCAATCATCTTTTTCTTGTGAGCATCGACCTTCTGCCTCAGCACATCTCGTGGTATGTAAAAGTACGGTTCTCCTTAAGCTTCGCTTGACTCTTGTTTTTGATATCTATAAAAAAATCTTTCACTTTTTTGTCTTCTTCAGCTGCTATTTGCTCATCAGTCTTTTCAGAAAGTATTTCTTGAGAAATAACTCTTTTTCTCGGGGTCTTCTTTGCCGTCGGGACCTTAGACGTCTTTGTAGTGCGTCGCTGTGGAGGGGGTGGGGCGGTTGTAACACCCCAGGTGTTTGCCACCAGTTAAGCAATGGGTTTGAGCTAAAACATGGTATATTAAGTGATGATGAAGATGTCAAGGTCAAACCTATAGAAATGAGCCCCAACCTAAACTTGGATATTGCACCTTTGCTCGCATATAGACCCCTTTTCAAGATATATGCTTGGGTGGTGTGATTGGGATATCTTCATGTGTCTCACATCAATACCCATCTATATTGGACACTCGAAAAGTTTCATGAAGTTTGGAATAAAAAAGTCACATGAAATGATAAGTTATATCCTTGTTGGAATGATTTTTACTAAGTGCTTGAATTGCACTATTAAGTGAATGAGAACATGAGATGTCAACCAAACCTTGCAACCTTGCCAAAATGACTCTAGATGAACTCTACAACAAAAGTCATGAAAGGTTCATGTTGGGAAAATGCCAAGAAAATGCTCCAATGGATCAAAAAGGATAATTTAAGCTTCATCGTGATCCTACTTTGGTCAAATTAGAACAACAGGTTCTATACCAGTTTTGAGGTTGGACCTTAAATGAAAGTTGTAGTCCATATCATGTAGAACAAACTTTGTTTTTGGACTAAGAGCTAGATCAGCTTGGAAGTAAGTCAAATCAATGTCACAAGATTGAATTTGCTGTTGTTTTCAGCACTTAGAAATATCCTAGGTCTGGAGTTTCGCTAAGCAACGACGTTGGCATTTCGCGTTCTCCGAAATTTGTTAAGCAACTTGAGTTGGTCCAAAAATAAAAGTTGAAGGTTATATTATGGAGAAGAGCATGCAAAAAGTTGCACTGAGTTTGACCGAGTTTTGACTTCCGAAAGTGAATTTCCGTGACCATTATCAAAGCGCTGACACTGACAGTTTGCGGCTTAATTACCCGCTGTTGAAGAGCTTTAATGACCTTGGTCTCTAAATGAAAAATGTAGAGCGGGCCGAGGTGAACAAACTTCATTTTTGGCCCAAGGACTGATTCGGCCTGGAAGTGGCCCAAATTGGCTCCCCACGTCGCCCTCACCGACACCCACCACGTGCTCGGGGAAATGCCCGAACGGCGACGCGTGTTGTGAACGTGGCCGCCATGCGCCTCCACCGCTGCCGCGCGTCCCACCTTCAGCCACGCGCCCTGTGCCCTGCTGCCGATGAGGAGGGGCACCAGCACGCCCTCTCCTTCCCCCTCTCCACTCCCTGCTCGCTCCCTCTCGCACTCTCCTCGCTCCCTTGCAACTGTCCGCCATGGCCGGCGACACTCAAGCTCGTTGCCGCCGCGTTTCCTTGCCCACGGCCTCCCTCCACCCAAATGGACCGCAGGACCACCTTCCTCTCACCACGCCGCGCCTCTGGACCTCCTTTACCGGCGCCTTTGGCCGCTGATGCTCCCCGCCGTCGGAGCAGCTGCCGTCGCCGCCGCGGCTACTGTGGCCGCGCCACCACAAGCCGCGTCGGGCCAAGATGAGCAGCCCAGCGTGTGCGCGCGGGACCCCTGGTCCTCCCCCGCCACTCCACCACCGCCATCGACGCCCACAGCCGGCCGGAGCCGCGAGCCGGCCGCTCCTCTACTATGTTTTCCGACCAGGGGCTTCGTGCTCGAATTCGAGAAAAGAGAAGGGCCTTTCTGCAGAACCTGTGACTCATGTGAATAGTGCCGTAAGGACTGGTTTGTAATTATTTTGCAGGAACTTTGGAAATTCATAGTAAATCGTAGAAAATTCGTAAAATAGTAAATAAGGACGTTTTAGAATCCTTGTGAAATTGTCTATGCAGTGGATCTATAATATGGCATGTTTTAGTTTAAATATTTTGCAGTAAAAATAGATTTGTGCAGTAAGGTTGTAATGCTAGTTGAATTTGTTATTTTTCATAACTGTAGATATAGGGCTCCAAATGAAGTGAAATTTTTGTGGCATGCTACTCATATGATAGTTGATGTGTGGTAAAAATTTCATGAGTATTGGGTGAAGTATGAGTGAGTTATTGGTTTATCTCGCTCTCACATGATTTCTTGCTTTAGCAACTTGTTCTTTTCATAGAGGTTGCTATACATATTCAAATAGAGTAAAATTTGCACAGTAGACTATTGAGAGGATATGTGAGCCACTGTAATTTTTTTAGAATTTATTGTAAACTTTTGGTATATGTTCATTAAGTCACCTTGTTATCTAAAATAAATTAAGAAATGCATTAAAAGAATTTATTTGGTCATGGACACTAGGTTTTATGGTGTTATTTAGTCATGTGTGAAATGTTGGTAAAGTTGGTTTTGCCCAATTATGAATTTACAACATAAGTTAATAATTATTTTCTTGCCGATGTGGTTTATGGACAGATCTGAAAACTTAGCAAAGTTCTTCATGATAATGTGCTTTGTTGTGAAACTTGTTTATACAAAAGTTGTAGATAATTTCATAAGCTTTCCAGAATGTCTTCTTGCAAGTCATTTGGATTTGTGTAACTCCAGTTATAGCTAAATCTTGTAGCTGCTGTTTGCATGTCCAGAAATTGGCAGATTCCAATTATAGTGTTTGCTTGTATATTGTTAAGTGTGACTTATGCCTTGAATGATGACTGAGTTAGAGCACCTGAGATCTTGGGAAACTTGTGCCATGCTTGATGTGCTTGCTCTCTATAGTTAGTGGTGTGATGTTAGTTAAATAGCTATTGGTGTCTATGTCTTGCATAATAACTTGTTTGTCTTGTATGCTTATGTGATGCATCTTGTGTCACCATTCATCACATTCATACACATGCATCTGGCATCTCATCTAGGTGCGCTAGATGAACCACGTGAAGAACATGATGTTGGAGCCGAACCCGAAGACGATGTATGGAGGATCTATCCCGAAGATGGAAGGACTAAGCGAATGCTAGGACCTGAGACGTCACCAGGACGGTGCAAGCTAACTGAACTGACTTGTGTCGGATCCCAGGCAAGCCCCGGAGCATTATAAGTCTTCTAATTTATAAAAGCAATTCTTTCTATATATGAGTTATATATTGTTGCATTAAGTTGTAGGAGTTGATCGAAACCGTTGATGCATTTATTACTATCCTTGCCTACCTTATTACCCTTTTACCCTGTTAGGTCAGGATCGAATAACTGCTTAGCCTTGCTTAGACCGGTAGCGATCGGTGATATCCGGTCACCTACATTTATAGGTGGTTACTGGAAGAATTTATCTATGAAAAGAATGATATCCTGGAATTAACCATGTGTGATGGATAATTGGAGACCGGACGGAAAAGTTGGAGGCAACCAGACGGGGTTCTGGGGTGCTGTTAGTTTCCGTCTGTGTCGATTAAGGACCGACCGTTGTTGGGCCTCGAGTCATGTTGAACGCATGCCTTACATTTAGCTGGCCGGATAAAGTACCTTCCGACCGCGAAGCTGGGAGATTATTCGGGCCGAGTAGATTGCCCGCAGCGCACTGTGCCGGAGCAGGTGTGGTAGGACACGGGGGTGAGATGATAAGACCAAAGTGCAGTCGGTCGGCCCCCGGGTACATGTGGTTCCTAGCAAACTCGAGATTCCTGGATAGTTGACTCGGTGATCAATATCTCACTTTAGCGGGTGAGTGAGATTTGTGTAAGGAATAAATCATCAGCTGGTTAGGAATCGATTCGAATCGCCATCGCTCCTGGATAGTGAGCACTTGACTCGAGTTACGGCATCGTAGTAATTATTATGGAACAATGATGGTTATCTGGATGGTATGGGATATGCTAAATCTAAATTGGTAACTGGATGTTATTGGTTAATCAAGTGATTGCTATAGTATAGGTGCCTACCTAGATGGATAGGTCATAATAAAGATGATGCAAAGTACTTAAAATGGTTTCTTCATGATAGCTTATGCTTTTCGCAAACAAGTCAGCTAGCCCACTAAAGAAAGCCATGCATAATCCTTGGTGTCACTTTATTTTGGTTTAAGACGGGTAAGTCTGGCTGAGTACATTCGAGTACTCAGGGTTTATCCCACCTTATTGCAGGTGATGTTCTCGACCTGTTAATGATGGTGGCTAACCGCCGGTGGGCTCGGTGATTCTATACTTACTTCTCATCTATATGCTTTTGTCGGATGATGTCACTTATGCTAGCAATATATTTGGAACTTATATTAATGTAATCATTTGAAAGCTATGTTGTTTTCACTAAGCGGTTTTGAAACCCAAACTTGTACTATTATTTTTTAAACCCTTTGTAATATTATTTTCGCTGCAACCCGATGTATGTGATGTGTATTTACTTAATCACGCGATCTTGGTTGTGATGTTGATTTATCGAGGTCTTTCGGGACACTCGGCGGACTACCGGGTTTATATGAGTGAAAGTATGGGTGTGTCAACGTGTTAGCGGGGACAACCGTACTTGATCTTGTATAAATTGGGCGGTTCTGTCACAGCGGTGTAGGAGACCGGCGTGGAGGCGATGAGGCTGGTGTTGGTGGAGACCGGCGTGGAGGCGTTGGAGATCGTTGTGGAGGCGGTGGGGCCGGTGTAGGAGTTGGAGATCGTTGTGGAGGTGATGGGGCCGGTGTAGGAGTTGGAGATCGTTGTGGAGGCGATGGGGCCGGTGTAGGAGTTGGCGATCGCCGTGGGGATGAAGTCGTCTCGCCCCCCGCGACGCTGTGATGAGATGGGGAATGAATGATTAGGCTAGGCTGGGGGGAGACCCTGCTACAAAAACAAGTTATGTGTCAATTATTTTTGAAGCCAATAGAAAATTAATGGAAAATAATATTTCATTTACTTTCATTCGTACCTAGGGTGAGGTAGGGGAAGCGGTGACGCCCCAGGAATGATGATGAAGCGTTTGCGCCATTGAATAAATGTCTTCTCTGCTTATCCTAGTGTCTTCTCCCCATCACCGCCTTCAATGTCAAGAGGAACATTGCTGTAACCTTTGAGCACTCTATCGACCGAGACGCTAGCATATCTAGGTTGAATAACTGACCCATGGATTCTTGGTGTCTTCGTTCGGTCTATTGGAGATACAACCCCGACAGCCACCACGATTGATGCATTATTACCATCTGGAATGTGCAGCTCACATGTTGTTAGAGGCTCGGTAATGTCATCAACAGGGAAGCGCAACCCAGCGTCGTCTTGAATAACTGGCAGCTCCGTAGAAGCACAACTGCTTTTCATCTGACCAACGGGGCTAATGGTGACTCCCGGCGTTGATTGCGATTGCATTTGACTCATTGCTAGCTGCACTTGCCTCTTGATCTCCTCCTGCATTCTTGCCTCAAGAGATTTTTCTCGTTCACGTGATTCAAGCAATGCTTGTCGTGACTCATCAACAAATTGCTCCAATGCACGGATTCGTTCTGCCTCCTCATCCTTCTTTCTCTAGCGGCTTCAGAGGTATCCTTGTCTGCGCCGAGAATGCGTAGCCACGGAACCGCCCCATAGCCTCTTGTTCGACCACCGTGTTCGGATTCTCTAGGGCATATGTCAATTCATCCTTCTCTCTGTTGGGCTTGAAAATACCACTATCGCCTTCTTCTCTAGCACGAGCTAGTCTCGTGTTGCTCTCTCAATTTTTTGGCCGAAAATTAGCTTGCCGATTAATCTCGGGTCTAGGCTTCCCCATGAGCGTAGAACCAATTCTTCATGCGTTGAGGCCAGTTCTTCTCTATTGTTTCAGGTATGATTCCCTTGGCGGTAATCTCGCTTCTAGGTTCTCGCCACTTGGGAATAGCACACCTATAACCACCGATCCCATGCGATGATGGTATTGCTTCCGCTGGGGCATTCTCGCCGATTCCTCATCACACGTTCCTCACCGTCTTGAGATGTCTTGTATTCTACGAAGGCATCCCAATGGGACTCAACTTGACAAACGCCTTAGCATTGAAATCCGGCGTAGCATTCTTCAAGATAAACTTTTTATATAATGTCTTCTTCCAACTCTGGAACAATGTTGCCATCTTCTTCATTGTCCAATCCTCACTAGCTCCTTCAAAGCATCATCTGCTTGTAATGTGAAATGCTGAGTGATATCTCTCCAAGCTAGGTTCTTGTCACGATCAGATACAAAACTAACATTAGGAGAGGATATCTTCTGCTTCCATTCATGAGCACTAACTGGGATCCTATCCCTTACAATGAACCCACATTGATTGACATATATCTGAGCATGTGGTCCCAATGGTTTGCCGGTGTCGGTGTGTCCAATTACGATATTATGAAACGGCCCTCTAATGGCTTTTTTGGCCCTCGGACTTTCCTACTTTTATCGGTGGTTGATGTAGATCCAGAGACCGGCTACATGAGTAGAAACACAACGATTAACAACAAATATACGTACGCATGCATCTATAAGAGATGATAGATAATCGAATATACCTCGCCAGTATTTTCTTGCGCGACAATTTGTTGATCTTCAACCACCGCATATTCAGGATATCCTCATAATCGACAAAGAAATCTTGACTCGTGTTATCTACATCCACATTGGTGCCAAAGCGTTGATAATATCCGCCATTATGTCATCATCCGGAGCAGCCATTTGTATCTTCAAGATAACACATAGATAGAATTACTATAGTACATAACATAAGTACATGTGATAGCACATATAGAATTACTAAATCCAATTAAATATAATAACACATAATATTTCATAAGGATAAACAATAATAAGGTATAGGCTTTGGAATCGAATCAAAAACACTTTCGATTCAAAAACATGGAAATAAGTACATGTATATATATACACATAGAATGATACAATATATTTTCTCTCTCTCAACACATAGAAATAAGTGCATATATCTATATCTCTAGATATGCATGTGATAACACATAGAATGTCTCTCTAGATACAATTTTCTCTCTCTCTCAACACATGAAAATAAGTACATGTATATATACATATAGAAATAATTAAGTACATATGTATACATATAGAATCTCTCTCTAGATATATATAGAGAGATAGAATATATAATTACTAAATCCAATTAAATAAATCTAACATGAAATTAGATAAACTAGTAATAGATAATACATTTTAATCTAACATATATCAAAAACTATAATAAAAAATTATCTAAAAAACTATCTAAATAAAGTACTAATTAAATTTTAGTACATTTAAATCTAACATATATAAAAAACTATCTAAAAAACCAACTAAAAAACTAACAATAAACTACTAATTAAATTTTAATACATTTTAATCTAACATATATATCAAAAACTATCTAACATTTTAATACTGTCGAGGGCAGCTAACATTAAACTACTAATTAAATCTAACATTTTAATCTAACATATATATGGCCGAGAGCATGCAGCTAGCTAGCAGGCTGGGGCGGATGGCGCGGGTCGGGTAGGGCGTGCTGGCCGGCCACGGGGCCGAGCTGAGCACCTTGCGCGAGGACGTCTGTGAGATGGAGACGGGCGGGCTCGGCAACGCCGAGGCAAGGGAAGCGGTCGGCGGACGGAGGAGGGTGGGGTCTTGGCGGCGGAGACGGGATGCGGCGGAGAGACGACGCGATGCGGGCTTGCGGAGTGGATGGCGCGGCCGGCCGGGGGTAGAAGACGACGGCGGCGCGGCAGAGACGAGCTCGACGGCCGGGCGGGGCTGGGCGACGGAGGCGAGATCGAAGATGGCGGTGGCGGCGGCGATGATCGACGTGTAGATCGAAAAGTAGAAGATGAAACCGTTCGATATATAGTAGGGACCCTTTAGTCCCGGTGGTAACACCTGACCAGACTAAAGGACATTTAGTCTCGGTCAGTAAGACTAACCAGACTAAAGGTCCAACCCTTTAGTCCCTGTTATTTTACAAGCCGGGACTAAAGGCTTTTTAGTCTCGGTTGGTGTTACCAGCCGGGACTAAAAAGTATTTTTAGGCGAACACCAAATTGCCGCCCACCTTTTAGTCCTGGTTCTTGGCCCGGGCCGGACCAAGGCCCTAAAATTTTGGCAACCCGCCAAATAATTAGAAAAGCACAGGATTTTGATTTTGTTTAATACTAGGTTAATCAATTAATTCCATAGCAACTTCAATACTTTGCAATATTTATTTTAAAAATACTATTGATTAGCTAATTATTTATTGTAAATAGGAAAATTTTGTAACATAAAGTTTTTAATTTCTTTTATGAATATAGAATATAAATGTTACTAATACTAAGTATTTTGTTAATGCAAAAATATATTTGTAACTTAAAATTAATAAAACTAATATTATTCGATAGGAAATTTATTATCACATTATTGTAACGTCAATGTTTCAATTTTTTCTCGGTTTTTGATCAAAATTGACAGGAAATTTTTGTTGAACCTATAAAAATAAAGAAAATATGGTATTTTTTGTTCTACAACTTTTTCAAATGAAAAAATGGCATATATAAGGATTGTAGATATTGATGAGCTGAACAAACTTGGTATTCAAAACTTTTCAATTTGAGACAATCTAGTGTTTCGAAAACTAGTTTATAGGCATCGAAATTTAAAAATCACAAATTTGAACCATCCAAACTTTCTCAAATGGAAAGTTGACCAAAACAACAATTGTAGATATTTTTGAGTTTAACAAACTTGGTAGTCAAAACTTTTCAATTTGAAGTCATTTAGTTTTCATAATACTAGAGTCAAAGTGTTGTTTTTTCATTTGACCAAATTTGACTTGGTCAAACTTGCTCAAATGAGACACTAAATGACCTCAGATGAAAAAACTCTGAATACCAAGTTTGATCATCTCAGCAAGATCTACAATTGTTACATAGCTCATTTTCCCATTTGAGAAATTTTTATCAAACACTAGTCACAACTTCTTGAATCTCATATAGACTTTCTAAAACTATGTCACACACTTGTGAAATTTAAACTACATTTTGTTCAAGCTTTCTCAAATGAAAAAATGGCCTATATAATGATTGTAGATATAGATGAGCTGAACAAACTTGGTATTCAAAACGTTTCAATTTGAGACAATCTAGGGTTCCGAAAACTAGTTTGTAGGCGTCAAAATTTAAAAATCACAAATTTGAACCATCCAAACTTTCTCAAATGGAAAGTTGAGCAAAACAACAATTGTAGATCTTTTTGAGTTTAACAAACTTGGTATTCAAAACTTTTCAATTTGAAGTCATTTAAAGTTCATAATACTAAAGTCAAAGTGTTATTTTTTTATTTGACCAAATTTGACTTGGTCAAACTTGCTCAAATGAGACACTAAATGACCTCAGATGAAAAACTATGAATACCAAGTTTGATCATCTCAGCAAGATCTACAATTGTTACATAGCTTATTTTCCCATTTGAGAAATTTTTATCAAACACTAGTCACAACTTCTTAAATCTCATATAGACTTTCTAAAACTATGTCACACACTTGTGAAATTTGAACTACATTTTGTTCAAGCTTTCTCAAATGAAAAAATGGCCTATATAAGGATTGTATATATTGATGAGATGAACAAACTTGGTATTCAAAACTTTTCAATTTGAGATAATCTAGGGTTCCGAAAACTAGTTTGTAGGCGTCGAAATTTAAAAATCACAAATTTGAACTGTCCAAACTTTCTCAAATGGAAAGTTGACCAAAACAACAATTGTAGATATTTTTGAGTTTAACAAACTTGGTATTCAAAACTTTTCAATTTAAAGTCATTTAGAGTTCATAATACTAGAGTCAACAATGAATTTCTTCTTGACGTATGGCCCTTGGTTATGATCTTGTCGTAACCATGGAGTGTCTTCATCATTTAACATGATGCTTGGATCTTTCTTCACTATGAAGGGTGGAATTCGAACATTTCTTTCGTAATCTTCTGACATGTCTGACTTGTCTTCAATTCCTACTATGTTTATTTTTCCAGAATGAATTATGTGGCGCTTTGGCTCATTGATCATTGAGTTGATGTTTTCATTTTTTCCTCTCTTTGATTTTGTAGACATGTCTTTCACATAGAACACCTGACTCACATCGGCAGCAAGGACGAATGGTTCCTCTTTGTACCCAATATTGTTGAGATCCACTGTTGTCATTCCATGCTCTTTGTCGATTGTTACCCCTCCTCCGGTCAGCTTCACCCATTGGCACCGGAACAAAGGGACTTTAAAATTATGTACATAGTCTAGTTCCCATATCTCTTCTATGCGGCCATAATATGTTTATATATTCCCATTTGGATCTATGCCATCTATGCGAACACCACTATTTTGATTGGTGCTCCTTTTATCTTGAGCAACTGTGTAAAATGTATTCCCATTTATCTCGTACCCTTGGTACGTGAGGATATGCCACGATGGCTGCCTAGCCAACAAATACAGTTGCTCATCAATATTGTCATCGCCTTGACATTCTTTTCGCAACCAACCACTAAAACTTTCCATGTGCTGACGCCTAATCCAAGCTTTAGTCTTCCCTAGAAACTTGGATCGTAAGAACTCCTTATGTATCTCGATGTACGGATGCACCAATGACAAGTTCTGAAGAACTGTGTAGTGTGCTTTATTGAAATAATCGTCTTCCATGCCGATATATGTTTTCTTCCCTAAAGTTCCTTTACCACTGAGTCTCCCCTCGTGTCGTGATTCGGGAACGCCAATCGGGGCAAGGTCAGGAATAAAGTCAACACAGAACTCAATGACCTCCTCTGTTCCATAGCCCTAGGCGATGCTTCCTTCAGGCTTAGAATGGACTTTCACATATTTCTTCAAGACTCCCATAAACCTCTCGATGGGGAACATGTTATGTAAGAACACAGGTCTAAGAATACTAATCTCCTTCACCAAATGAACTAGGAGGTGTGTCATGATATTAAAGAAGGATGGAGGGAACACCAACTCAAAGCTGACAAGACATTGAACCACATCATTCTGTAGAGTAGCTAGTTCCACTGGATTGATTGCCTTCTGAGAAATTGCATTGAGGAATGCACATGGCTTCACGGTGGCTAGACGTACATGTGGAGGTAGAATTTCTCTTAAAGCAACTGGAAGCAATTGCGTCATAAGCACGTGGCAGTCGTGGGACTTTAAGTATAGGAATTTCTTATCTGGCACATTTATTATACCCTTTATATTGGAGGAGAATCCCGATGGGACCTTGATGCTGCTTAGACATTCGAACATGATGTCCCTCTCTTTTTTGCTAAGCGTGTAGCTAGCAGGACTTAAGTAATGACGTCCATCATCTGTCTTCTCTGGATGAAGGTTGTCTCATTCTTTCATGCCCTGCAAGTCCTGGCGTGCTTCAAGTGAATCCTTTGGCTTCCCGTACACACCCATGAATCCTAACAGGTTCACACAAAGATTCTTTGTCAGGTGCATCACGTCGATTGCGTTGCGGACCTCTAGGACTTGCCAATAGGGTAGCTCCCAAAAGATGGACTTCTTCTTCCACATGGGTGCGTGTCCCTTAGCATCTTTGGGAACAGATTCACTGCCTTGTCCCTTTCCAAATACTACTTTCACATCCTTGACCATTGCGAGTACATCTTCCTCGGTTCGGTTATGAGGCTTCTTCCGATGGTCTGGCTTACCTTTAAAATGCTTCCCTTTCTTTCTTACTTGGTGATTCAAAGGAAGGAATCGACGATGGCCAAGGTACACGACCTTTCGACATCTTTTTAAATATATACTGTCAAGGTCATCAAAACAATATGTGCATGCATTATATCCTTTGTTTGTCTGACCTGAAAGATTACTTAAAGCAGGCCAATCATTGATTGTTACGAACAACATTGCTCGTAGGTCAAAGTGTTCTTGTTTGTACTCATCCCAGACACGTACACCTGGTTTGTTCCATAAAACTAGAAGTTCTTCAACTAATGGCTTCAGATAGACATCAATATCGTTGCCAGGTTGCCTCGGACCTTGGATGAGGATTGGCATCATAATGAACTTCCGCTTCATGCATAACCATGGAGGAAGGTTGTAGATACATAGAGTAACTGGCCAAGTGCTATGGCTAGTGCTCTGCTCTCCAAAAGGATTCATACCATCTGTACTTAAGGCGAACCTTAAGTTTCTAGCCTCGTTTGCAAACTCTAGAAATTCCCTGTCTATCGCTCTCCACTGGGACCCATCAGCTGGGTGTCTCAGCATATTGTTTACCTTACGATCTTCTTTATACCACCGCAACAACTTTGCATGGTCTTTATTTCTGAACAAACGTTTTAAGCGTGGTATTATAGGAGCATACCACATAACCTTGGCAGGGATTTTCTTTCTAGGACATTGTTCACCCTCGACGTCACCAGGATCATCGCGCCTGATCTTATACCGCGATGCTTTACATACCGGGCATTCATCCAAATTCTCGTATTCATTGCCATGGTAGAGGATGCAGTCATTAGGACATGCATGTATCTTCTGGATTTTTAATCCCAAAGGGCAGACAACCTTTTTTGCTTCGTACGTAGTGGTGGGCAATTCATTTGGCTTCGGAAGCATCTTCTTTATGAGGTTCAATAAATTCCCAAATGCCTTGTCGGATACACCATTCTTTGCCTTCCACTGAAGCAATTCCAGTGTTGTACCCAGCTTTTTTTGCCCCTCTTTAACCGTCGGGTATAGCAACTTCCTATGATCCTCAAGCATGCGCTCGAACTTAACTTTCTCTTTTTCACTTTCCCATTCTTGTTGTGCATCACGAATGGCATCGCCAAGAGCATCACCGAGATCATCTTTTACCGCTACATCTTCTTCATCTCCCCCCATTATAGTATCATCAAAGGCACCATACTTGAGCAATAATGTCATCAATGTCTAAATCTTCTCCTTCACCTTCTACCATCATGACCCCGCTTTCTCCATGCTTAGTCCAACATATATAGTTTGACATGAAACCTGACTTAAGCAAATGTGAATGAAGACTCATTGAGCTTGAATATTCCTTTAAATTCTTACATAGGGCACATGGACAGCACATGAAACCATCCCGCTTATTTGCCTCGGCCACACCTAAGAAATAGTGCAAGCCCTCAATAAAGTCTTGGGGGGCGGCGATCGGCATTGTACATCCAATGGCGTGACATAATCTGTATTACACGACAAATTATGAAAACCTTGAACATAATTAAGTATTTTATTATACAACATAGATGACACACACACGGTTGATTAATTAACTAAGCCTGGCTACAACGTAAGCAATCCCAACTATCACTAAACAAACTAAAACTACAATGCACTTCAGTAACATAATTATTTCGTGATCGTACGCAACTAAAACAGACAAATCATTCTTCTATTGAATATCAATAAGCTTCTCCTGCTGGCTCACTGCCTCATCAGCAGCAGCCGAATTCTACACGTATGTAGCATAATCTTCCTCCCAGTACCAACCATTGCATCCATTGCCATCCCACTGAAATTAAAGCCAAAAAATATTTAGTCAAAAATATTCAAGAAAAGCAAGTCAATTAGCCATAATAATCAAATGCGTAAGAAACTCACATCGCGATCCGGGCACTTGTAGAAAACACGACCCTTGTTGGGTCCCTGTCTCCTGACTCGGTACTCCATCATAATCTTTTGCTTACACTTGCCGTAGATAATGAGAGGGAGTTCTGGCCTCAGTCGTTTCGCAACCGAACGAGAGGCCGAGGATCTGGTACCAGTTGTCATCTACTTTCTATACTTATTTTTGCAAACTACTGTAAATTTCACATTTTCTAAAATAATATATTTAAACAAAACTAAAATTATTTATTTATCTAACTAAACCATGAAATATGTACTATGTATAATAGTAAAATACCAAACTATCAAGTGATTTTACTATTGTAAATCATCATGTGATTTTGAGCTTAAAATGACATAGAAATCACATAGCTCAAAAACATGTTTCAATAAATAACCATCCGTACTAGTTGACCTTGCTTACGTGATCATCTCGGTGAGCATTTCTCCACCGGACGGCACCGTACTTGGCCAAGGAAGAGCTCCGACTCTACGAGGAAGGGAACACGGTCTTCCACGACCGTTGCCGCTCTCCCCCGTAGAATCAAAGCTCCTCCTTGACGTCCGTTACCGCTCGGCAGAGAAAATGCTCGCCGAGATGATCACGGTCCGCAAGTTCAACTAGTATGGATTTTCTACAATTTTCAAACTATTTTCTAAGTTTTTCATTTCATGGAAAAATTAATTCTAAGATCACGTAAGCCGCCGGGGACGAGGATGGCGCGTGCTCCAGCGAGGACGAGCGAGGCGTGATTTTGATGAACTAATTTAACTTTTGTTTATCCAAACATATATGCAAATCATCATGTGATTTTGAGCTAAAAATGACATATAAAATCATAATAAAGTCCAACATATAAAGTTACACATGCATCTACATCACAAAATGAGATAAGCTACTGATAAAACATAAGAGGATTAAGTTTGTTACCTCCAAAATCGAAGAGCAACACCAATGGAGGGGGAGAGAGCAAGAACAACAGCAAGCTGAAGAACAGAGGCAGTGAGTTTGAATGGAATGACTCGGGCTCGGGGAGGAAGAAATGAGCCGATGTATAGGCCGGCATAATTAGTCCTGGTTAGGTGGCCAAACCGGGACTAAAGATTAATATTTATTCCCGGGGTATCACCCAAACCGGGACTAAAACCTTTAGTCCCGGTTGGTAATACCAGCCGGGACTAAAGATCTCTGCCACGCGGACGACAGTTGGGCAGGGACCTTTAGTCCCGGTTGGTATTACGAACCGGGACTAAAGGGTCATTTAGTCCCGGCGGCAAAAAATGCCGAGGCTAATGCCAAATTGGGACATCGTTCTAAAGTCTGTTCTCTAGTAGTGTCCATAACCCACACCACCCCAGAGCTTCACGTGCCTCCAGCTAAACCCGGCCCGCCGACGCCACCGCTTGCAAGGCTGCACCACCACACATGCGGCACCTCACAGCCAGACCTTGACCCCTTGACCGCGTAGCTGCCACCCACACACACCTTGCCCAGCGCCATGCCAGCCTTGACATCTCATCGATGATCTCGCCCGGAAAAATGAATAAGAGGGATTTTTTTTCCTTCCCACACGCTGCCAAGAGCACTAGAGGCCACGTCATCAAAAGCTGCCAACATGAATTGCCACATATGCAAAACCACCTAGAGGGTTATTTGTCTGGTTTCACAAAGTTTAATGTGCATAATATCTAGTCACTACGTGAAAAACGGTTTGTAGCAACGTGACAAATTTATTTTTGTAGGGGCGTCTAGTGATAGAGCCGCCCCTACAGTGGAGTGCTCAGGAGCCACGAGACCAGCCGCCTCTACAAATGAAACAGTAGGGGGCGGCTGGTGATACGAGCCGCCCCTACAAATGGGTGGGATTGTAGGGGCGGCTCACTCACCAGCCACCCCCGGTGTTGCGATTTGTAGGGACGGTTCAATCACCAGCCGCCCCTACAAATGCCGCCGTCAAAACCCGCAGGCTCCAAACCTGGGCTTGGGCCTCACTTTCGCTTATTGGCCACTGAAACCCGTAGGCCTGTTAAGGTTGTCAACGATCTAAGCCCTTGATCCGAATCCAACGGCCGAAGTTCGCCCCACCAGGAACAAAACTAGCTCCACCCGCCGGACTTCCCAAACCCTAAGGTTTCATTCTCACTTATCCAACCTCTCTCTCTCTATCTCTCTCACCCGACGGCGCACTCTCTCTCTCTCTCCCCCTCACTCGCACAGCTCTCTCTCTCTCTCCCTCAGATGCCTACCTCTCTCTCCCTCTCTCGGTGCCGCGGTGGCGGCGCTCGGGGCGGTGGCACTTGCCCACCTTCCCTCCGTGGCGAAGGCGCATAGGATGGTCCCAACTGGCGGCGGCGTGCGGGGCGGCCACCACCCCCTGCGGCAGCGCGCGTGACGGCCCGTACCGGTGGTGGCGGCACGCGTGGCGCCCCCCGACAGCGGATCTAGGTCGGTCGTGCCCCCCGACGGTGGATCTAGAGCAGGCGCGCTGCCCGACAGTAGATCCAGGGAGAGCCCATCCTCCAAGCGGCAGATCTTGGGTGGTGGCGTCCCCGGTGGTGGATTGAGGGCTGGCACAACCGGATCTGAATCCGATGCGAGCTCCAGCAGGCCCGCGAAGGCGTTAGCGGAGGGCCGTAGCTTTTCTCCCGATCTTTCGCGCTTCCCCGTTTTGACGCTTGCTCCCCATGGGGATTCTGGAGATCTTCGGGGCGGTTCGCTGCTGAGATGGTTCGCCGCATCACGCGCTTCTGTGACTCTCAATAGGTAGGCTTCCCTAGACTTTCCTCTTTCTTACTCCGATCTGTTGCACGGAGCAGCTGGGGAGTACTATTCACTTGCCTTCTCTGGCTGGCTGAGAGCGTGAGCTCGGAGGAGTCCCTGATCTAGCCGAAGA
The DNA here is from genome assembly GCA_904845875.1 of Miscanthus lutarioriparius. NCBI lineage: Eukaryota > Viridiplantae > Streptophyta > Magnoliopsida > Poales > Poaceae > Miscanthus > Miscanthus lutarioriparius. The sequence continues at coordinate 47,194 of CAJGYO010000658.1, read as the reverse complement.
TTGGATTTTTGTGGGGTTGATTTGAGGTGTTTTTTTGTTGCCCGATTTGGTGGTGTGGGCTTTCTTCCTTCCATTTTTGTAGCATCTGTCTTGTGTGCTGCTTTCGATTTTGTGGGATTTCTAGTCCATATCTCGCACTAGTGATGACTTGCTTGACTAGTTTCTTGACTGGTTTCCTGTTCTGTTTCTCATCGTTGCTTCAGTTCTTCCGATCCGAGGAGCCCCGGTGATGAACAGCATGCCGATCTCTGCGTCCTCTGCGGCAGGCATCGACGGCAGCGCGGTGGCGACCGGCACGCCCATGAAGAATGCGACGGCGGCCGCCGCTGTCGCAGAGATGGCGAGGCATCTCACCGTCGACACGGACGACGCCTTCGTGGGCCTGCTGGAGCTCGCCGCTGACGACAAGCGGAAGAACTTGTTAAATTTGGTTAATCTAAATATGATAATAGATGTAATGATATTGGGTTGTGCATATGCTCAGATTTAAATTATATATATATATATATATATATATATATATATATATATATATATATATATATATATATTCTGATCGAATTTGAATTATAAATTTGATTTTTTTACGAAAAAATGTACTGTAGGGGCGGCTGGTACTACGGCCGCCCCTACAAATCAATTTTGTAGAGGCGGCTGATGTTCCCTACAAATCGATTTGTAAAGGCCGTCCACCAGCCACCTCTACAAATCGATTTGTACGGACGGTTTAGGAACCGCCCCTACAAATACATGGTTTGTAGAGGCGTTTGGGTAGGGGCAGCTGGACAAACCGCTCCTACAGAGCCTCTAGAGCTGCCCCTACAAAGGTATTATGTAGTAGTGAGTGTTTGTAGTTTAGGGGTTATGTAGACCACCCTAAATATGTTAAGAGGTTTTACATAGAATTTTTCTAAATAAATAAATAGGACTGAGATGTCGGATAAGTAGTGCTCACCTTCCGGATGAGGCGGAAGCGGGGTAAATGTAGGCTGAGGTTACTAAGATTGATGAATCGTGTGAGGATGCTTTATATGCTAGTTCCAAAATTATGTCCTTGTTTAGTTGGACCTCAAATTCCAAAAAGTTGCTACAGTACTTGTCACATCGAATGTTTGCGGTCCGTGCATGAAGTATTAAATGTAGACGAAAAAAACTAATTGCACAATTTGATGGGAAATTGTGAGACGAACGTTTTGAGCATAATTAGTCCATAATTGAACACTATTTACCAAATAAAAACGAACGTGCTACAGTAGCCCCAAAATCCAACTTTGGCGCACTAAACGCGCGCTATATCGGTGAAACACATCACCAGAAACGTTAACGGTCAGAGATGTGATTTGAGGGAGTTGTGGTACCATACTTTTTATCATGTCCACGTTTGTCTTGGATGTCTGTTGACCTATAAGAGTCACGTCAAGGGATGTGATTGAGGCCCAGTTTAGTTACCCCTAAAGTTTACTTTTAATCTCATCAAATGTTTAAACACATACACGGAGTATTAAATATAGACTAAAAAAATAATTAATTATACAGTTTGTGACTAATTTACGAGACGAATTTTTTACGCCTAATTAGTCTATGATTTGACAATGTGGTGCCACAGTAACACATGTGCTAATGATAGGTTAATTAGACTTAATAAATTCGTCTCACGGATTACTGACGGATTCTGTAATTTGTTTTTTTATTAGTATCCGAACACCCCATGCGATACCCCCATGTGACAACCGATGTAACACCCAAAATTTTATACCCCCCATATAACAACCGATGTAACACCCAAAATTTTATACCCTGGATTTAAACAAGGCCCAATATACATTGGCCAAGGAGGCGTAGGTTGATCTCGTTTGCGGCGGCCAAGACAGGAGCCGAGGAGCAACCGGAATAGGAACTGCGAAATGCCCGCAAGCAGATCTTGAGGCTTCGCACGCACGGCAATTTGCCATCAACCTCAAGTCACCTAGGCGGGTATCCTAAGCGAAAGAATGCAAGTTCTTCCAGCCTCGGAGCCGAGACCGTAAGCTTCTCCACGGCGCATTGGTCAATGTGGAAAATCCGGAGGCCGGGAGTTGTCAACTTCATCGAGAAGCACCACGGGGGGCGGCAGGAACGGGCATGTCGTCTTGCCTTCCTGTTCCTCTCAAGGTTCTGGGATTCAAATGACAAATAATTTCGGACCTGACCGAAATGGGTGAATCTTGAAATTTTTGGGAATTTTGGACCGGGATTCAGTCGTTTTGACTAGTCAAACTGTTCAAATTTAGCTAATATTTGATTGAATTTTGGCCAAAATTTGATAAAAAAAGCATGAAGATGAAATGAACTAATTATAGTTTGGTAAATTTGCAATTCTACATTGAAATAAGAACTTGTAGGCATGTTTGAACTCTAGACTTGACTGAAAAATCGAATTTAACTGAAATTTTTGGCTGTTTCGGTCCTCACCTAATTGGGTGTATTTCACCGAAATTCGGTGATTTCGGGGCGAATTCCATATCCATGGTTCCTCTTCCTCCTTCAACTTTAGGGGCACGCCGACGCCTATACGAGGTAGCACTTCAAACCGTGCAGGTCCATGATGAAGGACTTCAAACCGCCAGCCTGTTCGGTTGGCTGTCTCGTTTCGTTGCTGGTTCGTGAAGAAGTACTGCTGGCTGGTTTGTGTGAGAGAAAAATACTATTCCGGCTACAAATTTACGATCGTTTACGACAAGCCACGGCCAAACGAAGAGGCTGCGCGTCGTCGGAAAGCGTGCTGAATCCACCCTTGCGCAGCATCGACGAATGCCGACGTCACTTGTTCGCGCGGTTTGTAGCCGTATCAGAGCCCGTGGTATAAGAGATCACCAGGCTTTCGATGGCGCAGTCCGATTGGGCACGCCGGGCAAGGATGTCGTTGACGCAGGAAACGAACTGCTCCAGTGCGGCGCACCGCTTGGTGGCGATGTCGGCTGCCATGGACACCGCCGGCGAATGGTCGCGCTGGTCAAGGACGTCGCGGAAGGAGGAAACGGGGTAGTAGTAGTCCGGCTCGTCCGATGCGTCGCACCGCTCGGCGAGGATGTCGTTGACGCAGGAAACGTACTGCCGCTTCAGTGCGGCGCTGCAGGCTGCCGTGGACGCCGCCGGCCAACAGGAGGCGAAGCGGAGCTTCGGGATGCGCTTCGATAGGCTGAGCCACCGCCGCGAGAGCACACACGTGCGCAACGCGTCCCTCGTGTCGCCCACCAGCTCGAGGACGCGGAGCAGCACGTCCTCGTCGAGGCCGCTGATCAAGTCGACGTCGCCGGCGCCGGATGTTCGTTTCGCTTCGCGCGCGCCGTCCGCCGCTGTGGAACCCATGCTGTTGCTGCGCGAGTCGAGATTGGCGGCGAGGCAAGCAGCTAGGGCTCGCTTCTACCGAGGCTCAGATTGGGCGAGATTATGGCCAGTCTCGGTGAAACAGCTATAAATGAAAGGAAACTTTTGAACGAAACACCCACTCTTATCGAAGAGTTTCATTCCATTATTTTACAGACATTTAATTTTAAAACTCATACAATGTTGGTAATCATGCTAAGAGAGTTTCATCAAGATAAAACCCATTTCTTCTCTATCTTCCTAAATGCACTGCCACATCATCAAAAATACTTATGTGGCAATCTATTCAATACAAATAAAACTCACATAAAACTCTCACCGAAACTGGACTAATAATTGGACCACAGGAGGCGAATTAATCGTGTCGCGTTTTGTTTTATAATCTGTTAATAACGCGGTTCATGTCCGGATCGGAGAACACCCAACGCAGCCGAAACGCGTTGCGATCAGATATCCCACTCGAAACAAATACTCTCTGGCCGGCTGGCCTTATTTTGGTATTTTATATTGGACGTTATTAGCGTCTGGATGTTCGGAGCCTAAAAAATATCGGACGCCTTCGTTCAATCACGCATGAGGCCAAGACGCAAGCGAAAAAGCCCACGTCGCCTCTTTTCAAGTGCCCCACCGTGTGAACTCCAAGCTGCGTACCGCCCTACCATCGTGATCGTCTTCTGGCCTCAGGCACCCGCACAACAAACCACGGCACACCTCAGCAGCTGCAGCATGCGGTTGTAGTAGGTGGGTCCCATTACAGCACCTGAACTATTTTTGCAACATCAAAATGAAATACTCACATCATATGTCCGAAACAGATGAAACACTTGCAACATACGTTCTGAAACACATGCAAAACAATAGAAAAAACTTGAAAGCATGTGTGTAGCGATTGCAAACATATGCAAGCATCAGGATGAAACACTTGCAACATACGTACGAAAGCACATGAAACTCATGCATATTTATGCAACGTCCAAATGAAAACACTTGCAACATACGTATGAAACAGATGAAACATTTGGAACATATACTTAAAACATACGTATATAGCCATTGCAACATGTGCAACATTCCAATCTACTTTTGCAATATACAGATGAAACACTTGCAACATATTTCTGAAACACTTGAAATATACGCTTGCAACATGCGATATATCCCAGTATAGCCTCCTCCACCATCTGCAACGGGGCACAACAGCCGTAGCAGGAGGCGAGTCCGGAGGGCCCGACGCTTCTACTTGCACCGGTGGCCAGAGGCGGAAGCAGGGGGCAGCAGGGGCCACGGCCCACCAGTGCCGGGTGGAATCAGTGAACGAAATGGGTCAGTTCATCCTCTTAGGGCGTGATTGGTTGCCCGAACCGGACCGTCATTTGGCCCATCCCGCATCCTTTGGTGCATTTGCCTGTGTTTAGTTGCCCTACTCGCATCTTTCTCCTGCTTCCCTCCGTGCAGATTCGCTCCTCCATCTCGGACGGCGCCGTCTTCTCGATCCCCACTTCCCTCTCGATGTAGGCTCGCTCGGTGTTTGGCGGGAACCTTCGCGCCGAGCACGGGAGATGAGGCCGTCCGGGCCATAAAGCGCGCGCGCGGGTCTCGGCTAGGGTTACCGCCCTTACTCTTCGCCTCTCCTTCTGCCATAGCTCCGGTGCAAACTCCCATCTTGCTCCCCCTCGACCTCGGTAGCCCTACCGAGACGACCCTCGCCGGTGGATTTCTCTCGGTCTTCCGGCGCTTAGACGGTATATATGCCACCTGCGCTCTTCCCCTCCTCTTTCTTCACTGTCGATTTTGTTGATTTGTTGGTGGATTTTGCTTGAAATGCCAAGAAATCAGGGTTCTTGGTTTGACATCCTTAGATATGTACGATGCTATACCTGATTTACATGTTCCTAGCTCAGATCTGTACATGATGCTGCGTATTTGGTTTATACCTCATGTTTTGTGTAGATCTTGTACATGCTGATGCCTATTTTGTTGTACACACTGAGCAAAGTGTCTAGAGGTCAATGATGTTGATTGTGTAACAGTATACGCTGGAGGAGCACCCTTTGGTGTGGCAGCCGCGTCTTTCATAGTTCATTTTGTCTGATTTTTTGCTTGCTAAGCAGTACACACCCATGTTGCATGCTCCCTTTCTAATGTTGCCCTCCATCCTGTTGGTAGACATGGCATTTGAAGCTAGGCGAAGGGCTGCCGCTGTTGTGGTTGTTGCAGTGGCTGCTTGGTTTTTCATGTGGTTTAGGAGGAGAGTTGAAAATTTGCGCTCAGTCACCTATTGTCCCTTGGCTGAGAGGGACAAACAGAGGATGAACAACCTTAGATACATCTATGAATCTGATGATGTGCCCTGTGTCAACCTTCTTAGAATGAAGAGGACCCTTTTTTTCAACTTTGTGACCTTTTCCGTAGTAGAGAGCTTGTCACTGATAGCATACATGCATCTGTTGAAGAACAAGTAGCCATGTTCTTGCATGTTGTTGGTCTAGGGTGGTTGACCACACCTTCAGGAGGTCCGTAGAGACAATTAGTAGGTTCTTCCAGAAAGTGTTATATGCGGTAGGAGAGCTGAGGAATGAATTGATTGTCCCTCCTGCTACCAATGTCTATGCTAGGATCCTTGGGAGCAGAAGGTAGTACCCCTATTTAAAGGTTGGTATCCATAACTTGTCATACATAGGTCTCATGCATTATCAGTTTAGTGTCAATGTTCACTTGCACTTATGTTTTTTTAATTAGGACTGCATAGGAGTAATTGATGGTACTCATGTATTAGCTAGAGTGCTTGTGAAGATGTAAGCTGCCTTTAGAGGCAGGAAGCACACCATCACACAAAATGTGTTGGCAGCCGTGGACTTTGACCTCAGATTCACCTATGTGCTTGCTGGTTGGGAGGGATCTGCACATGATGCTCTTATCTTGTCTGATGCTCCTGAAAGAGATGATGGCCTTAGAGTGCCACCAGGTATCATCCAAACCAAAAAAAACCTTTGACACTTTGCTTAATTCTAAATGAAACTACTAAACATATTCCTATCTACTAATTTTTAGGCAAATTCTATCTTGTCGATGCTGGCTATGCAGTGAGGCCTGGTTTCTTGCCACCATTTCGTGCCACAAGGTACCATTTGAGGGAGTTTGGTTCAAACCGACCTCAAAATCAAAGAGAGCTTTTTAATCTAAGGCATTCGTCTCTTAGAGTAATAGTTGAGAGGGCTTTTGGAGCTCTAAAGAATAGATTCAGGATATTGGATAACAAACCTTTCCACACATACAAGACCCAAGTTAAGCTTGTTCTTGCCTGTTGTATTCTTCACAATTGGATCCTCAGTCATGGGCAGGACGAGCATGTGCCTGTTGAATCCACATGGACACCTAACATCAATGACAATGCCTCACAACCAGATCATGTCCCTGACAATGGTATCTGGGCACAACAGAGGGAGGCATGGGCTGCACAGATGTGGCAAAACAGGGGGAATTCTAGGGTGTAGTGGCATGGTGTGTGTACTGTTTAGTAGCATTGGAGAAACTTGTATTTTAACTGAGACCTATGGCACTTTGCAATGATGTAGTACCTATTCCTTTTCTACCTATTTGATCTGTTGAACTTGTATTTCATACCTTGCAATTTGTTTTTCTTACGTACTGGTTGTTCAATGTTATGGTGGTTGTGGATAGGAAATGGACAATATGCCTAACTAGGTTGTTAACATTGGTGGTGAGGACAATGTGGTGGAACAGGGTGGGGTAGTTGTTGCTGATGGTGGCAACCAAGCAGCCCCTCAGCCCAATGGCCCTATGCACTGGAGTCCTGTCCAGTCTAGGTTCATGCTTAGGAGGTTCCATGATTTGGTGGGGCAGGAGGTCAAAACTGAGAAAGGGTTCAATGAGGTACATGTTAGGCAGGTTGCACTCATGGTCTCTGAGTTTGCTAGGGTCAATATGACCACCCAGCAGATTTACAATCAACTGAGAAAGTGGATGCAAAGGTGGGTTAAGGTTGTTAGGCTCAAGGATTTGAGTGGTGCTTTGTGTGATGAGGACCACCATATGATAGTACTTGATGATGAACACCTGCTTGACCACACCAAGGTTAGAAACTGTTTGTATAACACCTCAATTATCCCTTTTCTTTTCTTTTGCTCCCATGTGTCTAATAGTTACATCTGTTTCACTAACTAGGACCATCCTGCTGATGCTAAGTTCTTGAACACACCAATAGAGAACTATGTTCAGATGGAGGCCATCTTTGGTGGTAACCAGGCCACAGGCAGGTATGCAATGGGCTCAAATGAGCCTTTGGGTACTCCAACCGACATTGGCCAAGGTGATATTGATACCATTGAGGACATCACTGACTTAGGTGGCACAGAGGCTGATTCTAAAAAGAGAACTTCTTCTGATTTGGAAGGCTCTAAGGGTTCTGATGCCAAGGACCATGAGGAAAGGGGTGGCAAGAGAAGGAAGCTTGCCCCAGAGGAAATAGATCTCATGAATGGAATGATCAAGGCTGTGGCGTCTGTAGGAGATGCCCTCAAGACTCCATAGCATAATGAGGTGCATCAGGATCTTTATGGCTGTGTTATGGACTGCCCTGGGTACTCACAGGAGGCACTCATGTTTGTCCTGGTTTACCTGCTAAAGAACAAGGCTGAGGGACTTTGCTTTGTTCAGATGACAGAGCCTCATAGGATCATGTGGCTTAGGACCTACCTGAGCACAACCTACTTTGCTTAGATGCATACGAGTTGGCCTCTCCACTTTTGCATATAGCCATGCTAACTGTCTTATGCTGTAGGAAGTATTTTGACGTGTAGCACTTACCTCAACTGATGCTACAAAGAACCATTTGCCGCCTAACCAATGCTACACCTAGTCTGGAATAGCATAGGAGCCATGGTGATGGATGTGAGGCTTTGTTGATCTATGTGGTGTAGACATTAACAAAGGGTGATTGATTGTCACTTAGTTGATCTGAGCCCTAAAATACCTTGGATTGTCAGTTCATCTGAGACATTTCAGATGCTGTTATTGTTCTTGTAGGAGTTCCTATTTGGCCGATGATTTAAACTATAACAATCTGAGGTGGCTGTGGGTATTATTCCTGTTGTTGCTTTATTGTCTTCTTGTGTTTTCTCATGTCTTTCATCAAACCGTGGGATACGTCCATTCCCAAGCAACTATTGTAGGCATGCCTACCGGATGGCTGGGATGGACGCGTCTCACGCTTCCATGGGAGTCATGAACTTGCCTTAGCAATTTGTGTTCTTATTTACCACCTAGGATGATTGCAGTTTACATTAGCTGAGGCCTACATTTTTTTGTGCTTCTGATGTCAACCATTTTTTTGATTGAGGCTGATACAATTGTGAGATCCTTTTCATGCCTACGAAGATAACAGTGCCAGTTTGAGTAATGGATTATGCACATTGATGACCTTGGACTTATGAGGTACTGGAGCATTGTTTCTTCTATCTTCTGCTTATGCTTCTCATAGCTGTCATCAAACCATGTGAGACATCCATGCCCAAGCAACAGATGGACAATTCTGATGATCTGATGGCTGGGTTGGATGCCTCTCATGGTTTCATGCCTGTCATGATCTTGATTTTCTACTATCTGTTTGAGGTTTGTTGCTGTCTATATTTCTTAAGCTCCAAGTTTAAGGTCAAATGAAAAGACAATTAAATCTGAGGCAAATCGATTGAACTACCCCTCATCTTATCAACATCTTATACTTGCTTTTATGTGTTTTTAAGGGGCAAATGGCTTGGTATGTTGTGTACCGTAGCAGAGTTTCTGGGGTATATGCAACCTGGGCTAGATGCAATGCCTAGGTAACTGGTTTTAAAAGCAACAGCTACAAGAGCTTCTCTAACAAAGAAGAGGCAGAAGCATCATACTTAGAGTTCATGGGTTGTGAAGATGATAAAGTTTTTGCCAATCCTCCACCAAAAGTGCTCAGGAACAAACCGGTGTTATTTGTTGTGGCTGTGGTGCAGTCTTTTCTGTTGCTGGTGTTCCTGTGGTTCGTTCTTGCTTGTTGCTACAACTGTTTGTGATGCTCAAAATGACATGGCTTGGTATGTTGCCTATCGAGAAAAGGAGCCTAGGGTCTATGCCCTAAAATGCCTCCTTGCAGTGCTTCGGGCAACCAATGAAGCCATAAAATACCTTGGTTACTGGCTATTGCTTTGATTCGATCGTTTATTTTGATGATGCTTGAGTTTTTTATTGCTAAGCATTGTTGTAGGTGCCTCTAATTATTTCATATTGCCTGTGATTGTTTCAAAATGCCATGAAAACATATGGAGACAATGACCTTGTGAGGAACTGTGACTTTTGGGCAACCAGTCACGCCCTTGTTCATGATTTGCTGGGAGTAATATTGTCATGTTTATGTCATTAGAAGCTCTAAGGTCATTGTCAATGCCAAACTTGTTGAACTGAGGCAAAGTTATCTATGTTTCCTTCTATTCTTCTTCATTCTGCAATAGCCGGTGGTAACTACACCAAAATGGTACACGGGTGCTCGCACCCTAGGCCGTGCGTCCAACCAAACACAAACGCTACTACCACTTCATACAGCAAAACGATCAATGGGGGCAATCAAACAGAATCATTGTCATCCAGGACAGCTAAGCTAAAGTAAACCAAACAAAGATTGGTGAATGCTTGGATGCCGGCTCGGAAGAGCCTGGACAGAGCCACCATCCCGGACCGTCGATCTCGGAACAACCAATCACGCCCTTAATTTCCCCGATCCGGCAGTAACCATGACACATTCTGATAAACTAATAGTATGATATATTTGTGCCACAACACAACCCCCGCGTCCAAGTCCAATCGCCGGCATCGCGGCCTCGCTGCTCGCGTCGCGGCTCGCTGGAACAGGCAAGCGCCGAGCAGGCAGCACCGCAGCAGCCGAGCCTGAGGGACGGAGCAAGCACCACTGATTCACTGCGAGCGAGCAAGTATGCAGGGGCAAGCAGCCGCAAAGTAAGTATAATTTATATGATACGATTTCCAATTTTTTTAATTGTTGATTTGCAATGATCATCCGTGCAATTTTTTAACTCAGTTTGTATCTATGCTTACGCTAATTCAGGTAGAAGATAATATCTGACAGGTAGAAGATACTATTTGTCTAATGTCTACTATATATTCTTTCCGCTTAGCCCTGTTCGGCTGCCTGGAAAAACGGTTGATACTGATGCTGATACTAATTTGTTGTGAGAGAAAAATACTGTTATTTCGCTGAAACAATACGGTTGATAAGTTCAAGCGAACAGGTCACTAGACTTAGTTACTTAAAAATTTATCATTTTATTATTATAGAAATAACAAGATGCATTCTCCCTTTCCGTTTAATTTCTAGGTTAATTCACAATAGATGCCATTATAGATGATTTATGTGCCACAAAGACGCGCAAAGTGAGGCTCAAATGAAAAAAAATAAGTTTCTCTTGTCCTCTTTTTTCTAAAAGAGTCACTTTTATATGTTGTCACAATAAACATTATGATTATATGAATATTTACATTATATATATACACACATTTTGTCGGTCCTCGTATTTGTCCGGCCAGACTGCCCCCCCCTTCCCATTTTGCTGGTTCCGGCACTACTGGCGGACCACGAGAGGCCGCCACGTGAGCGGTGATAGCAGCGGGAGTGGTAGCGCCATGCACGCACAAGGCTGCCATGGGTTCGAAAGCTGTGGCAGAAACTGCATGGCGGTCGAAGCGGCCAGCACGGAAGCCATCGCCGGCGACGAGTGAAGCTCCGGAGTGTACGGGCGTGGGTGGAGGCAGAGCGCGAAGCCACTCAGCCACACCGGATGCAGAAGGCAGCCAAAGCTCACCTCATGCTGAGGAACCGCAGCAGCGACAAACGGCGGCCTTGCCATCAGCGGCGCCGTGCGGTGAGAGTGGGCGATGGAAAAGTGTGATGAGAGGATAAGATAGGAGAGAGATCGGATTTGTCTGAGGACTGCTTGCGAGGATATTTTGTTGAGCAACACGATCGACCGTGCGGTGTTGGGCCGTTCGGGCAGGAGGTCCACCAACGCGGGCGTCCGGACAATCGGACGCCCTACCAACAACATTTTCGTTTTATATTTATTCTATTCTATACCTAATTCAAATTAAAATTTAACCATGTCCATATAAAATATTAATGATATTTAAAATATCAAATAAACATAACTATGTTCATGTTGATATATACATATTTTCATAATTTACTTCTTCAATGAGTTAGATGTTAATAATTTTTTTCCAATAAAACTTAGTTAAACTTAGAGCAAACATAAAAACACCTTAATTATATTTTTGGAATGGAGTAGGCTAAATCTGCCTTTTTTATCACGGTATGTGCTTCCAGATATCGAAATGCATGGACAAGATAAATATACACCAATCAAGCTGTCCTCATAGGTGGGCCCAATATAAATGAACTTTTGTTGTTTTATTAACTAGTAAAATTGCTCGTACGTTATAATATAAGTATTTTTTCGAAAAAGAAAGCAATATTGGGAGGCGGTAGTACCCCGTGTGGTGGCCGAGGTCCTCAACCGACTTGCTCGTGCCTTACGTTCGCAAAGGATGTGAGGTGGATGGGCCTGTCGACGAGGGTCCCCATGGTGGCGAGGGTGCCCTTAATGCCGACGGAGGAGAGAGGTAGGGAGGCGTCAGCATGGTGGAGGTTGAGCATGCGCCGCTCCATGCCGGTGGCCCGCTAAGCTCGACGGAGGAGCCCTTACGCCCGCGTGCGAGAGACGGAGAAAACACGTGTCGATGTAAGTCAAACTGATTTCTTCGTTTCCGAGGTATCGGACGAATCCGCATCTGGCCGGTAGGTTCGACCTGTTCTACCCAATCTCCTATCCAAACACATGCAAAACTGGGTTCGCTTCAATCCAACCCAACCCAGTTGGATGCTTGAACCTAGAGAAGGGAGCAGAACAAAGATTGAAGAGAAATTTTCTTCTTGCCACTGGAATCTATACTGATTTCTTGTATGTCATTGAAAACCCGAGCTTCTCTCCATGGTATCGGAGGACACCGACACCGCTTACTCCATCTGGCGCGGCGTCCGCAACCTCTTCCGTGACAACAAGGATACTCACGCCGTCTACCTCGGCGCCGAGTTCCGCAACTTCTACCAAGGTGATCTCAACGTCCTCGACTACTGCTCCCGCATGAAGGTCATGGCCGATCGCCTCGCCGGTCTCGGTGCCCCGGTGAACGACAAAGATCTCATCTACAACATCGTCCGCGGCCTCAACCCTCGTCTCCACCACGTGATCCCCCGCATCACCCTTCGCCGCCGTCTACCGTCGTTCCTCAAGACGCGGTCCATGCTGCAGCTCGAGGAACATCGCATCAACGAGTCGGAGAAATTGCAGGCAGCGGCGACGCTTGTCGCTCACGCTGCGCACGCCGGCACGTCATCTTCCACGGCGCCCACCGCGACACCATCGGCCACTCATCTTCAGTCCGCGGCGGCCTTCGTCGCCAACGCCGCGCCCGGTGTCCCCACGTCGCACGGCGCTCCGGCCAAACCGCCAGCGACAACTACCACCACGCCCGCACCTTCCAACGGCGGACGTCCTCAATCGAGCTCCTTCTCCAACAAAAAGAAGAAGAAGAAGAAGAAGGCTCCTCATCAAACACGGCGCCACCACCAGGCTTCTGGCCCTCACTGAACCCCTGGACGGGTACGGTGCAGGCTTGGCCATTCGCACCTTCGCCCACGCCCGGCGTTCTCGGCACGAGCCCTTCCTCCGCGGCTCCACAGGCACATGTCGCCGGCGCGTCTTCCTAGCTGGACCCACAACTGCTCGCCACACTGAACAACATCTCGCTCCAACAGCCCCAGTCTGCCGGTGATTGGTTCCTCGACACTGGCGCCTCGTCTCATATGTCGCAAGGCTCCGGTAACATCTCTTCTCTCCTTCCACACTCTTCCTCCACCCGAATCATTGTTGGTAATGGCACCTCCTTACCCATTACACACACTGGTTCATCCTCCATCCCTACTCACTCATATCCGCTCTCCTTGCACAATGTTCTTGTCTCTCCATCTCTAATTAAAAACCTTATTTCAGTTCGTGCTCTAACTCGTGACAATCCTATTACAATTGAATTTGACAATTGTGGTTTCTCTATCAAGGACCGCGACACCAAGGCGGTACTTCTCCGCAGTGATAGCGTCGGTGATCTCTACCCCCTACACCCGACGCAATCATCCACCTCCACGCACTGCCTCGCCACCGTTTCAGCAGATCTTTGGCATCAGCGGCTCGGTCATCCCGGCAAGGAGTCATTCCGTCGCCTTCTTCAGTCTTTTGCATTCACTTGTAATAAAGATTTGTCACACACCTGTCATGCTTGCCGTGTTGGCAAACCTGTGCGTTTACCGTTTGCTCCCTCTCAGCACAAAACTACTGAAGCCTTTGAATTAATTCATTGTGATGTTTGGACGTCACCTGTTTCCAGTTTCACTGGCTATCGCTATTATCTTGTGCTCCTGGATGACTTCACGCATTTTGTCTGGACATTTCCATTGCGCAGCAAATCTGAAGTCGCCACAAAGATCATGTCATTCCATGCTTACGTCCACACACAGTTCGCCCATCCCATTCGCGCGTTCCAGACCGACAATGGTCGTGAGTTTGATAACTCGGTTCTGCGCAAATTCTACTCCGACAATGGCATTCTCCTACGTCTTTCTTGCCCATACACTTCCCAACATAATGGGAAAGCTGAGCGCATCCTGCGCACTCTAAACGACGGTGTTCGTGTCCTACTCTTTCATGCAGCGATGCCACCAATATTCTAGGTCGAGGTGTTACAGACATCCACCTTTCTTCTGAACCGCAAACCCTGCAAGCCTCGCTCCATGGCCACTCCTTTCTCTCTGCTCTTCAACACCGACCCTGACTATGCATCCCTTCACGTCTTCGGGTGTCTATGCTACCCAAACACTGAATCCACCAGCCCTAACAAGCTTTCACCACGTTCAGTGGCTTGTGTTTTCATTGGTTATTCGCAGGATCATCATGGCTATCGATGCTACAACCTGACGACGCGGAAAGTTCTGACATCGCGCCACGTCCACTTCGACGAGGCCGTTTTCCCCTACCGCTCAGGGCCCGCGACGTCGTCCCCAACAGCCTGCGCCTACAATCCGTGGCGCCCGGATCTTTCTGATGACGTGGTCCCGCCACCGCCGATCCCGGATCCACCGTCTCCGCGTGCCCATCCAGAACCAGAAGCCACCTGCGGATCTCCGTAGGCCCCGACTTCGTCAGCAGCCACGACGCGAACGAACACACGACGCGGATCTCGCTCCCCGCCGTTCACGCCCGCATCGACATCTGCAGCTCCAGATGCGACTACAGTCGCGAACATCCCTGCCTCGCACCCGATGGTGACCAGGGCACGCGCGGGGATATTCAAGCCGAACCCACGCTACGCCGGCACTGCAACTATGACGACTACTACTGCCACGCCTACATCGCCAATCTCACCGATCCCACGAACAATCAATCAGGCTCTCCAAGACCCCAAATGGCGACAGGCTATGCAGTCCGAGTTCGACGCCCTACTCGCCAACAACACGTGGGAGCTCGTTCCTCGACCTCCTAGTGCACATGTCGTAAGCGGCAAATGGATCTTCCACCACAAGTTCAACGAAGACGGCAGCTTCAATCGGTACAAGGCGCGATGGGTGGTTCACGGGTTCACCCAGCGCGCAGGAGTTGACTACGGCGAGACATACTGTCCCGTTGTGAAACCGGCGACGGTCCGCACGGTGCTCGCGCTGGCTGCTCAACGCCGCTGGCCTGTTCATCAACTTGACGTCAACAACGCCTTCCTTCATGGCGTACTCGACGAACAGGTCTATGCTCGGCAGCCCGCAGGCTTCGTCGACTCTTCGGCTCCGACATCGGTGTGCCGCCTCTCCAAGAGCCTCTATGGCTTGAAACAGGCGCCTAGGGCGTGGTACATGCGACTCGCCACGTTCCTCGGCTCGATGGGGTTCAAGCCCACTCGATCCGACAGCTCACTCTTCGTTCTTCGACGCGGCACGGAATCGGTGTATCTTCTTCTCTACGTCGACGACATCGTGCTCACGGCATCATCTAACGACATCCTGCGCCGCGTCATCAGCACCATCAACGCAGAGTTCGCCCTCAAGGACATGGGCCCGGTCCACTACTTCCTCGGCATCCTGGTTCAGTGCAACGGCGCTGGCTTCTTCCTCCAACAGCAGCAGTACGCCATCGACCTTCTTGAACGAGCTGGTATGACTGAATGCCGCCCCTACGACACTCCGATCGACACCACCGGCAAACTCTCCAGCGACTCCGGCTCGCCCCTGAACACAGCGGATGCCTCGGACTACCGCAGTCTGGTCGGCGCTCTTCAATATCTAACGATGACACGGCCAGACTTGCAGTATGCTGTGCAGCAAGCCTGTCTCTTCATGCACGCACCAACAACGGCGCATCAAGCTCTCGTGAAGCAAATACTTCGCTATGTCCGTGGCACCACAGCTCTTGGTCTCCATCTGTGCGGCTCCAACCAGAACGATCTCGTCGCCTACTCCGATGCGGATTGGGCCGGGTGCCCGGATACAAGACGCTCCATTTCGGGCTTCTGTGTGTTCATGGGTGACGCCATGATCTCGTGGTCATCCAAAAGACAGACGACGGTGTCTCGTTCAAGCGCCAAGGCTGAATACCGAGGCATCGCCAACGCCGTAGCCGAGTGCACTTGGCTCCGGCAACTGCTAGGTGAACTGGACAGTCCCCTCACGAAGGCAACTATCATCTTCTGCGACAATGTCTCCGCCTGCTACATGAGCTCCAATCCAGTACACCACAAACGCACAAAACACATTGAGCTTGATGTGCACTTCGTCCGCGAGAAGGTCGCAGTTGGACAATGCAAAGTTCTACATGTACCCACAGCGCAGCAGTACGCCGACATCATGACCAAAGGTCTACCGATGGCAACATTCAAGGAATTCCGAAACAGTTTGTGCGTCGCCAGCAACGACGCTCATACTGCGGGGGGTGTTAACGACCTGTACTATACTTCGTTAGCACGTTCCTCGGCTCTCCTTGAGTCTAGCTATTGTTAGTTATCCGACTACCGTGATGTACATGTATAAGAGGCGTAAGCCCTGATCAATACAACTTGAGTTGTCTGCATTGTTCTCTTCAGTTCTTACAAAAAAATACAATTTTACTCCTTCCTCCCCTCCTGCTGGCTGCTGCGCTGGATGTCCTTCCTCTTGCTTGCCCTTGCACGCCCTTCCTTCCTCGTCATCTGTTGTTTGCTTGTGCCGCCCGTGGAAAAGGAACTTAGATGTTCATCGGAGACAGCACGGAACTTGGCGCGGGCGGGGACACAGATTCATCAGTGCCTTAGCTTCTTCAAGGCACCACGTACCTTAGCTGCTTCTCTCAACCGTAGGGCTTCGATCCAACGGCTGCTCAGACAAAAGTGACCAGGACCCCATTTTTACCAGGCGGGAGACCTCCAGGCCGTGCGCGCGCAGACGCGATTTCCCGCGCCGGGGACGCGCCGCTCCGCTCTCCAACCCCGCGCCGGGACGCCGCACCGCGCACCCCTCCGCTCTCCCACGCCGGGCCGCTCTGCTCCCCTAAGCCGCGCTGTGCTGCGCCACGCCATGGCTCGACTCCTTCCGGCGCCGCCCTCTCCCAGCCCTTCTGCGAGCTCCATCCCAGTGCTGCTGCTCAAAGGAGAGGGAGGAGGAGGAGGAGGAGCTCGCACGGTCAGACCTGTGGAGGAGCCCTCCCGCGCCTCGCTGCCTCACCCTGGAATAGATGGAACTCGTGCTGCTGCTGGTATGCATACTGTCTCCATGAACCATGATTGCTTACCAATTTCAGATTTAGCTTACCGATTTCAGATTCAGCTTACCAATTTCAGATTTATTAAACCACCAAATGTTAAATTGCTCGATTTAGTCCTAAGAAAATCATCTATTGTAGCCTTTTCCTACAAACTCTTATGTTCATTGTTTGGGTTATAAAACTAGTTAATGTTTGGATTCCAGAACACTACTTTTGTGCAACTGTGTGTGCTACAGAAAAGGAATGGAGGAATTTGTCAAGGCGATACCGAAAGTGGGTTTGAGATTTAGAACACTACTTTTCTTTATAATGTTGTCATCGTTCTTGAACTAATTGCTTGAACTTTATTAGCAGCGACAAAAGAAAAAGGGTGCGTACCGGAGCGGCTGCGGCCGGCGCGGTCTCCTGGGCGACGAAGGCGACGGCCTCGCCGGAGGCGGCGTCCCTGACGACGACGAAGGTGCCCGCACCGACGCCGCTGGACATGGGGTGCCCGACCCCGAGGCAGAGCACAGCCGCGAAAGCGGCGTCCACCGCGTGCAGCGTCGCGACGCCCACCTCCGAGCACCGCGCGTGGTACGCCGCCGCCGCGCCTACGCAGGACTCCACCTCGTGCGGGCTCACCGGACTCCACCCCCGACGCACCGCGATGGCCTGCGCTGCGCTGCCGCTGCTCCACTGAGCGCTACTTCTCCTCGCCATTACACAAGTATTGGGAAGGAGAGAAGATAGCAGCACCAGACCAAGTAGCTATCGAGATGAACACGGGAATCTAGATCCCCTCCTTACCCACGCGACACAGGACGGAAGGGGAAGAGCAGCTAGATGAACACGGGACAAGAATCAGGATGGACTCGACGCTAACACCGGTGGCGAGCACGCCGTCCTCCTCCTGCCGAGCATGCCGTGGCGCGCCGCGGAGGGAGCCTTCGTCGCCGTCCACGCTGTTGCGCACAGAGTGGTCGCTTGGACCGTCGCCTATTCGCGAAGAGCAGGAGCTGCACAGCGTCGGCGCGCGGGCTGCTGCTCGCGCTTGGGCATGGGGCTGACTACGAGCGGCGCGGGCCTGGGGCCGGCTACGCGCGACGGTGTTCAACGCGAAGGAGGAAGAAGATGACAGTCCACATGTATGTGATATGGAGAAAGAGGAATATAGATGGGCATTCTGGGCAATACGAAAATACATTGACCTGCAAATGGACCTAACTGCATCCAAAGCGTACGTAATGACGTATTTCATGGAATTAAAGAATTATAATGGTACATCTTCGAATAGATTAATAATAATGGTATATCTTATAAGTTCAAAAATTATAATGGTATGATCAAATAACCCGAAGAAAAAGAACGGTGCAAAAAAGGATGGTGTGCAGCCTCATGTTCCAGCGGAGAATGATGGCAACATTTGGGCGCATTTGGCCGGGCTCTCGTTGGCTCTGGCTCCCACACTGTAGCGTGTAGGAGCTGGAGCCGGAGGAGAAAAAAACCAGCTTCGCCGGCTCCGGTGCTGTCAGTGAGAGAGGAAAGGATAAGAGAGAAAAACGGCTCCGATGAACAGTATTGCTACAGGAGATAAAAAAGGGATGAGTCAGAGGAACCGGAGCCGCTCGGAGCTCGGCCAAACAGGCTCAAAGAAGCAAATGTGCTTCAAGAGCACCCTGTCATTGGCAGTTTTACTGGACTCTTAATGACTGGAACCTATGATATTGCTGCTCTGCCCTAGCTGGTTAGAGAGAAATTTGGACAGGGATAATAGTAGTATTTTGTGGCCTAAGGTGGTGTTTGATTGCCTCTCCTAAATTTTAGTCGCTGTCTCATCGAATGTTTGAGCACATACATGGAGTATTAAATATAGACTAATTACGAAACTAATTGTATAATTTACGACTAATTTGCAAGACGAATGTTTTAAGCCTAATTAGTCTATGATTTGACAATGTGGTGCTACAGTAAACATGTGCTAATGATGGATTAATTATGCTTAAAAAATTCGTCTCGTGGAGTACTGACGGATTATGTAATTTGTTTTTTTATTAGTATCCAAACACCCTATGCAATATCCTCCCGACACACCTCCTAATTTTTAGTCACCGGATCCAAACACCCCCTAAGTCTAACTATAGTCTTTTGCTATCTAGATCTTGTTTAGTTTCTCCCCTAAAGTTAAGTTTCTATTCCATCGGATATTTGGACATATGCATAGAGTATTAAATATAGACTAAAAAACAACTAATTGTACAGATTGCCGCTAATTTACGAGATGAATTTTTTAAGCCTAAATAGTCCATGATTTGATAATGTGGTGCTACATTAAAGCTACACTAAACATGTGCTAATGACAAATTAATTAGGCTTGATAAATTCGTCTCGTGAGTATTGAGGACATCTGTAATTTGTTTTATTATTACTATTCGAACACTTCCATGTAACACTCCGATGTGACATCCAATGTGATATCTCTAAACTTTAGCCTTTGGATTTAAACATCACCCTAATATAGTCTTTTGCGGCCCAATTGTAAAGTGTAATATTGGCGTATAGACTATAGTTGAGTGGTTGTGTTGTTTGCTAGCATACCTTGTTGCTCCTAAATTGCAGTGTTGCTCAATTAAGAAGGGATTTGTCATTGGAAGATGGCCAGATTTTCCATGTCTACAGATTTTTTTTCCCATTATCATAAATCTGTTAATGCTCATTGTTGTGCAAGTATGTAGGAATATTAGCAGCAATAAAAAAATGTATAATCTGGGAGTACATTCTCCCTTTCTTGCTTGGATAAGTATTTGTAAACATAAAACATTATGCTGCTGCTGCTTGACTGCTTGTGAGAGAGAAGCTCTGCAGCCTTTCTTAGCCCTTAGATGCATGGTGTATGGTAGAGATTAGGAGCTAAGACACGTGGCGCCTTGAAGGAGCTAAGACGGTCTCCAATAGGTGATCTGTATGGACATCCAATTCTAAAATGGGTAGCAGGAGATGTAAAATCAGTCTTCAACAGAGTATCTGTACGGGAGACCCATTTTAGATGTCTGAGAGGCACAACCCAAATATGAGTATCCTCTCTCCTGAAAATACATTTACAGAAAGGATTTTTTTTTGAATCCTATTATTGAAAAAGATGTCGAATATGTATTAAACTTTTGACTGTAGCTCTATCTAAATATTGAATAGATCTTGTATTTTTAGGTAAGGCGGTATCCGCTCGCGATGGTCGCGCCCGAGGGCACAGCAAGCGCCTTGGCACATGACAGATGAGCACTAGAGCAGTCGTAGGTCTGCAGCAAGCTAGGCATAGGTTTGAACAGTATCCAAAGCTCCAGTAGGCACTGGTAGCCAGTACCGGTAAATGCATTCCCAAGCTCAAGAACGCAGAATCATCAAGGTCTTGGGCCATGTTTAGATTACAAAAAATTTAAATAGTAGCACTTTCGTTTTATTTGGTAAATATTATTTAATCGTGGATTAATTAAGCTCAAAAGATTCATCTCGTGATTTTCAACTAAACTATGCAATTACTTATTTTTTTACCTACATTTAATGCTCCATACAAATGACTAAAAATTGATGTGATGAAAAAAGAGTGAAAAAACTTAGAATTTGGAGGTGATCTAAACAAGGCCTTTGACTCGATGATTTCTCGAAGCTGATCTCAGGACACAACAGATCGTGATTTGGAAAAGGTGCTTGTCTTTTTTTCAAGAGTACTGTACGTACATCTACAGCACCTACACTTGGCCTCTAATACGTACAGTACGTCAGTACCTCACGCAACTACACAACGGGCAGCGCAAGCAGCCTTGTCAATGTCAATCCGGACCATGAGATCGGGCATCTCTCCGTCTCCGGGCGCGTCGTGCAGCAGCCCCGGCGGCACGGCCAAGAACATGCCCTGCTCCGCCGCCGCCACGTACCCACCAGACAGGTCATTGCTCGCCACCTTGAACGTGACCCTCGCCACGTCCCCGCCGCCGCTGCGCGCGTCCTCCACCCAGAGCGTGCACCTGAACCGGGGCACCGCCCCCGCCGCGTCGTCGCCGCTCGCCCGCACGCACACCAGCGACGCCGCCACCGCGGACGCTGCCGGGCCGAGCGCGGACGAGGACACGAGGAACACGCGCCCGTCCTCCTTGGCGACGAGGAAGTGCAGGCCCCGCGGCGGAGGCGGCAGCGCGATCCGGTGCGCCTTCGCGTAGCTCACGCCGGTGACGGGCCACGAGTGGTGGTCCGCGAAGTGTGCCAACAGCCTCGCCGGCGAGGAGGACGCGTCGCAGGCGGGGTCCGGGCAGCGGCAGGGCGCCCAGTGGCACGCGCGCTCGTGGTCGGCGGCCTGGTAGTAGACGGGGAAGCTCTCGCAGCCGAACTCCGCGTTGGCGCACGGCAGCCTGGCGCTGCGCACGTAGACGTCCACGTCGGGGGTGGCCGCGCGGTCGCACGCCTGGCCGTGGATGCCGCGGCAGGCGCCGCACACCAAGTGCCCGGCCTCGCACTGCGACCACACAGAAACCAATAACCATGACAAGAAGATCGTATAAAGGCGGCAAGACGAAGAAAGATTAAAGATTTTGCTCGCAGTCGCACACAGAGCTTTGCAGCATCCATCATCCGTCTCGATCGGCTCGAGCGGTAGTAGCATAGCAAAAGATCGAGCTCACCCTGAACGTTGTGAGGTCTGAGGGGATGGAGGCAAGCACGGCAGTGGAACAAGGACACTGCGAACGACAGCTTGACCTGCGGCTCATCCATGGCTTCCTCCACCACCATAGCTCCCGTGCCTCTGACGACGGGGCTCACCTCTCCTTCCTCTCGCTCTTCTGGTTCTTGCTTGACCACGCAGACGCGGCTGGGTGATGGAGCCTGGTTCCTTGACTTCTTGGCGCTCAGGGCCTGCTGGCCATTGTGCAGCAGCGAGCTCCTCTTGTGCCGTTTGCCGTGACGTGCCTGAGAGAGAAACGAAAGAGCGGGTGACGAGAGAGAAGGGCACTGTACGTTAAGCTTGCTACGGCTGCTGCTGCAGCAGCCCCTTCTTCCGGGAAAAAGCAGCTGATGGGACATGAAAAAGACAA
Source organism: Miscanthus lutarioriparius (assembly GCA_904845875.1). NCBI lineage: Eukaryota > Viridiplantae > Streptophyta > Magnoliopsida > Poales > Poaceae > Miscanthus > Miscanthus lutarioriparius. The sequence continues at coordinate 24,870 of CAJGYO010000658.1, read as the reverse complement.
ATGAGACCAGGTGTACAGTACCACTTGAGTTTCCCCCCCCTTTTTTTTCTGATCAGGTACCATTTGAGACTTGACCTTGACCAAGCAGGTCCTTGAAAATTCTGTTTTCTACGGTACGTCTTCCCTATGAAAACGAACTGTATCTGTAAAATTTTATAAAATTCGTATGGAGTACGTTTTGAAAGAGCTCTTCAGTAGAGTAGTTCAGTGTTCCTGGGAGGTGACATAGGTAGGGTAAAAGATAAAGATTACTAGTACAGCTGCAAGTTGCAGTTTGCAAGTTTCCTCGTCTCATGTTCGTTTGTCGTAAACGATCGTAAATTTTCAACCGGAACAGTATTTTTCTCTCACACAAACTAGTCAGCAGTACTTCTTCACGAACCAACGAAACGAACCAGCCATGTGTTGAGAAGCACATGTTGGTTCCAGTTCCAGCATTCCAAGCACCATCATTAGTGTTCCATGGCGAAGATGTTGAAATCAGATCAGATGAATCATGCAGGGATGCGCGCCAAAGAACCCTAGATCATTGTTCAGATGAGACGAATCATCAACAATTTCTTCCGGTGATGAATCTGCAGCTTTGCACATTGTATAGATTTGAAAATGGCTACAGAATGAATAGGCCATGTGGTGTGGCTGCAACTGCAACAAGCTAATGCCATCTGCTAACTAGCACCTCATTTGCCATGGTGAGCACGACCGAGTTACTGATAGATGTTTCAACACACAATGCTAGTCAATCATCCATCTGTCTCGCATCGGTAAATTTACACACAAGCTACAGCAGTCAACACATTGCAATTCACAGAACAACCGATGGAAATTTCAGCATCACTAACCAAGAGAAACTACATGTAATCGTATGATTTAGTACTGAGATAACAACACACAAACTAAAACAGGCAGAGGTCCAGAGCTGACAACCACCAAGAGTCCAATGCCATACTGGAAATCTCACAAGTAGCCATGACCATGGACAAAAGAACCCAGACTTCGATCTCCCATTCGATCGTTTATTAGACAAGAACCAGTAGCCACATTCAGTTCTTCCACTTGTCAATCCTGATGCTGAGAATCATCTCCATGGACTTCCCGTACAGCATGCTGCGCCGCACAGACAAGGGCGCCGCCTCCGCCGACGCAGCCGTGGTGGCGTCGCCAGGGCCAGGCACCGAGCTGCTGCTCGGCACGTCCGCCTCCGCCATGGTGATCTCGACCCGGCCGGTCTCCGCGCCCGGGTTCCCGGTCGCCCACAGCTTGCAGGAGTAGCGCGGCCCCGCCGCGGCGCTCGCCCTCACGCACGCCACCGTCACGCCGTGCGCGCCCACGGCCACGAGGAACACGCGGCCGTCGTCCTCCGCCTGGAGCAGGCGCGGCGGACACGTTTCCGGCAGGCGGATGTTGTGCGCGCGTCCGGAGGTGATCTTGTCCACGGGCCTGTTGGCGTAATCACAGGTTGGCGCCTTCGAGCAGCTGTGGCAGGATGGGCCAGAGTAGAGCGGGCAACTGACCGGTGGTGACCGCGCTCAGGAGATCGTGGATGTCGTCATGTGCAGTTAGTGCAGGACGGTTGTATCTTTTCATTTTCGAATTAGCGTGTGTGTAATAGCTAGTTAAGCTAAGGGAACGCTTGTGTGTGTCTTCTGTCATTTTCGTTTTCCAAAAGAGCTGTAAACTGCTATATGAGTAAAATAGCTCTGACCTCTGGAACACAGCGGTTCTAGCGTGTTCCTCCTTTGTTCTTCGTGTTCTTAGGTAGCCACCGAGAAATCTGGTGCTTGTGATCCATTCCTACTTCTACACGTGGTATCGGAGCTGAATCACAACCCAGAAGTGTTGCGTGCGTTGAGTTGATCATTCCGTGATGAGTGATCGGAGTTCTGGAGGCGATGACGGCGGAAGTCGTGGCGATCATGGGCGGTACAACTACCCTCCATTGACGGCCACGAACTACACAAGCTGGAGCATTCGAGTCCAGGCGATCATGGAGGATCAAGGCGTCTAGGAGGTGGTAGAACCACCCGAGGGGACGTCGACGGCGCAGACGGCAGATCAGAGCAGCAAAGACAAGAAGGTGCGGGCGCATCTATTGCAGTGCTTGCCGGATGATCTGCTGATGCAGGTGGCGAAGAAGAAGACGGGCAAAGAGGTTTGGGATTGCTTGAAGTCAAGATTCGTGGGTGCGGAGCGTGTCAGGGATGCACGGCTCCAAACGCTCAAGAGCGAGTTCGACGCTCTGAAGATGGGGGAAGATGAGGCGCTCAATGATTATGCTGGTAAGTTGACTGGCATGTCAGTCAAATTCAGCAATTTGGGCGGCACGTTGGAGGATATGGCGATGGTGAAGAAGCTTTTCGACACTGTCCCGGAGAAATTCATCAATGTTGTTGCCGGCATAGAGCAATTCTATGATCTCAAGGCAGTGCGATTCGAAGAAGCAGTGGGGCGTTTGAAGACCTTCGAAGAGAGAACTCGGCGGGGAGCAGGGAGTTCGAAGACTAAAGGTGGGCAGTTACTCCTCACTCAGTCAGAGTGGGAGGAGAGGTAGAGGAAGGCCACCGGTGATTCGTCGGGTAGAAGCAGATCATCGGAGGGCAGCCGAGGCAGAGGCCGGGACGAGGCAAAGGCCAAGGAGGGCGTGGACAAGGTCGAGGCAGGGAGAATGCTGGGAGTGGCAAGAGGGATAAAAGTCACATTCAGTGTTTCAAGTGTAAGCAATACGGTCATTATGCCAACCGGTGTCCTGGAGAGAAGAAAGATGAGGAGGTGCATCACGCTCGGGCGGAGATAGAGCCAGCGTTGATGCTTGCAGTAGTAGAGGAGCAGGTGGAGCTGCATCTGACCGGAGGCGGGGAGCTCTCCGGCAGCACCTGGTACCTAGACTACGGGGCCAGTAATCATATGACTGGAGATCGAAAGAAATTCCTGGAGCTAGATGGAGGGGTGACCGGGAGGGTGAGATTCGGAGATGGCTCTGGTGTGCAGATAGAAGGGAAGGGATCTATTCTCTTCAGATGCCGAGATGGGAGTCAGTGGTTGCTCTGAGACGTCTACTACATCCCCAAGCTCAGGAGTAATCTGGTGAGTCTCGGACAACTCACGGAGAGTGGGTACATGGTGGTCATGGATGATGGCGTGTTGGAGGTGTTCGACAAAAATCCTCAAAGGCTACTGATGAAGGTTCAGAGATCCCTGAACAGGCTGTACAAGGTGGACTTGAAGCCTGTAGCGCCAGAGTGCTTGATGGGGAACATTGAGGAGCCGGCATGGCTCTGGCATGGTCGACTTGGCCATGTCAACTTTGGTGCACTGAAGATGGTGGGGGAGAAGGAGTTGGCTGGTGGAGTGCCACGGATTAGCTATCCTGAACAGCTGTGTCATCCATGTTTGGCAGGGAAGCAGACGCGCGATCCATTCCAAAAGGCGTCAAGTTTCAGAGCCAAGAAGCCACTGGAACTCGTCCATGTTGATCTCTGTGGACCAATCACCCCCTCGACAGCTGTTGGTAACAAATATTTCATACTGTTTGTTGATGATTACTCTAGATGGATGGTAATGTATATGCTAAAATCAAAAGATCAAGCCACTGCTGCACTTAGTATGTTCAAGGCAGAAGCAGAGAACTCAGTGGGGGAGAAAATCGAGGTTCTGCATTCAGACCGTGGGGGGGAGTTTCTGTCAGGTGTTTTTGCAGGGATATGTGAAACAGCTGGGATCAGAAGGCAACTCATAGCTCCATATACACCACAACAAAATAGTGTAGTGGAGAGAAGAAACAGAACTGTAGTTGAGATGGCTAGGACCATGATGAAGAGTATGAATGTACCAGGGAAATACTGGGGAGAGGCAGTGAGACATGCTGTCTACTTGCTTAACAGATTGCCTACCAAAGCATTGCAGGAGAAGACACCATATGAGTGTTGGGTTGGTAGGAGGCCACACTTGGGCCATCTGAAAGTTTTTGGGTGTTTAGCTCACATGAAGATCACAACACCACACTTGAAGAAGCTAGATGACAGGAGTCAGAAGGTAGTTTATCTTGGTGTGGAGGAGGGCTCTAAGGCACATAGACTACTTGACCCTCTGAAAAACAAAATTCATGTTAGTAGAGATGTTAAGTTTGAAGAGGGTGTGAGATGGAGTTGGGGTGATAAGAATGTGAGAGTGGAAGAGTTTCAGGTGGAAGGGGAGTTTGTGGAATCTGTTACTGATTGGTTTGATCAGAATGGCGCAGGGGTGTTACCTACACAAACAGCTGCTGATGCTAGTGGAGAACAGACAGTGTCAGCACAAGAAGAAAATACAGTCAAGGTGTTGGAGAAAATTCAGAACCAGATGGGTCTGTTGGAGTGGAGAATTCTACAGGAGTGGAGAACTCTGGTGCAGTGGAGAACTCAGATTCAGCTCAAGGTTCTGGGTGGGTGCAGGATGTGCCAGAAGCATCAGACTACAGTTCAGATGATGAACCCCAAAGATTCAGAGCTATTGGGGATATCTATGAAGAAACCAGTGAGATTGAATTGTTGTCAGATCAAGATGGTGAAGCACTTCTTACAGAGACAGAAGAGCCAACTAGTTTTGGGGAAGCAGCTGGTGATCCACAGTGGGTGGAGGCAATGGACAAGGAAATTCAGTCCATAGAGAAGAATGGGACATGGAAATTGTCCAAACTTCCTGTTGGGCACAAGGCAATTGGGCTCAAGTGGGTATTCAAGTTGAAGAAAAATGCTGAAGGAGAAGTTGTAAAGCACAAAGCAAGGCTAGTGGCCAAGGGATATGTGCAGAAGCATGGTGTGGACTATGAAGAAGTGTTTGCACCTGTTGCCAGATTAGACACAGTAAAGTTCATTTTGGCTATGGCTGCAAACAGGGGCTAGGAGGTCCATCACCTTGATGTAAAATCAGCATTTCTTCATGGTGAATTGTAGGAAGAAGTTTATGTGCAGCAGCCTGAGGGATATGTAGTGAAGGGAAAGGAGCATTGTGTTCTCAGGTTGAGCAAGGCACTTTATGGTCTGAAGCAGGCTCCAAGAGCCTAGAATATGAGACTAGATAGATCTCTGAAGAAACTTGGTTTTACAAGGTGCATCAGTGAACAAGCAGTTTATACTAGGGGTACTGGTAAGACCAATTTGATATTGGGAGTGTATGTTGATGATCTGATAGTTACTGGAGAGGAACCAAGTGAAATCAGAAAGTTCAAACAGCAGATGACAACAGAGTTTGAAATGAGTGATCTAGGTCTCTTGTCCTTCTATCTTGGAATAGAGGTAGATCAAGAAAAGGAGTTTCTGACCATAAAGCAGGCAGGATATGCAAAGAAAGTTCTTGCACAGTTTGGCATGGGGGATTGTAATCCAACTAAGTATCCTATGGAGCCTGGAATGAAATTGCATGCAGACAAACAGGGAGAAAGGACTGATGCAACCAATTACAGAAGAATCATAGGATGTCTGAGATACTTGTTGCATACAAGACCTGACTTGGCTTTCTCAGTTGGAGTAGCAAGTAGGTTCGTGGAAAAGCCAACTGTGACACATTTGAAGGCAGTGAAACAAATACTCAGGTACTTGAAAGGAACCATTGATCTTGGGTTGGTGTATACTCAGGAGGGCAAGCCAGAGGTGATCACTGGGTACTCTGACAGTGATTTGGCAGCAGATGTGGTTGGGAGAAGAAGTACTGGAGGAATGGCGTTCTACCTGAATGATAGCTTGATTACTTGGTGTTCTCACAAACAAAAGACAGTAGCACTCTCTTCTTGTGAGTCTGAGTTTATGGCTGCAACTGCAGCAGCAATGCAGGCCTTGTGGCTAAGAAGTCTCTTAGCTGAACTGACTGGAAGGAAGAAGGAAGCAGTGACACTGTACGTTGATAATAATTCTGCTATTGCCCTGATGAAGAACCTAGTCTTTAATGGGCATAGTAAGCACATAGACACCAAGTATCATTTTATCAGGGAGTGTGTGGAACGGGGTCAGATTGTGGTGCGCAGAGTGTGCACCAATGTGCAGAGGGCTGATGCTCTCACTAAGCCTTTGCCGGCTTGCTCGCTGGCAACGATGAGGCATCTGATGGGAGTTCGTGATCTCAGCTTCAACCTGGATTAGGGGGGAGATTGTTGGCGTAATCACAGGTTGGCGCCTTCGAGCAGCTGTGGCAGGATGGGCCAGAGTGGAGCGGGCAACTGACCGGTGGTGACCGCGCTCAGGAGATCGTGGATGTCGTCATGTGCAGTTAGTGCAGGGCGGTTGTATCTTTTCATTTTTGAATTAGCGTGTGTGTAATAGCTAGTTAAGCTAAGGGAACGCTTGTGTGTGTGTCTTCTGTCATTTTCGTTTTCCAAAAGAGCTGTAAACTGCTATCTGAGTAAAATAGCTCTGACCTCTGGAACACAACGGTTCTAGCGTGTTCCTCCTTTGTTCTTCGTGTTCTTAGGTAGCCACTGAGAAATCTGGTGCTTGTGATCGATTCCTACTTCTACAGGGCCAGGCGTGAGTGTCCCTAAGGTGGTCGCGGAGCATCGGCGGCGAGCCCACGAAGGCGCAGCCGAGCTCTGAGCAGCGGCACGGCGCGTAGGGGCACTCGCACTAGTGGTCGCCGGCCTCGTGGTAGGTGGCATACGTCCGGCAGCCGTAGACGTCGTAGGGGCAGAGGACCTTGACACAGCCGACGATGCCTTCCAGAGGGGTGTTGCGGGAGTAGGCGCCGTTCCGGTGGCACGAGTAGCACTTGTTCTTGGGGAGGAAGGAGTAGCAGGTGCCGTAGGCCAAGTGCCCGGCCTCGCACTGCGCAAGATCAACTCCGTGATTAGAATGCTGGAACAAGTGATGGATCTTGCCGGTACTAATGGTGATGGGTGAAGCATACCTAGAACTGGAAGATTGGAGGCTTGAAGGGCATGGTGTAGCGGGGGCAGTCAAGCTTGGCCTTTTTTGATCCTCACTTCAAGATCCACTCTGGGGCGGCGACTTGCACGGCCACCATTGCGCCGGCTCCGGCGGTTGCCTGCCCTTCCTCCACTTCTTGCTTCACTTCACGCATGGTTAACTCCACCCTCGGCTTCTTGGTGTTCTACTGCTGGACTCTCACCATTTGGTTGCAGTGCAGACTACAGAGGGCAACCACGTAGGCCCCGTTCGTTTGGCTCAATTTGACCGAAAAACACGGTTGTGGCTGAATTATTATGAGAGAAAAATACCGTTTTGACTGAAAAAAACAAACAAGCCAAAATTTAAGGTCCACCGAACGGCACCTATAAGGAAGTCACAGCAAAAACTCGCAACCACTTAACACTGTAAAGTAATCTGCTGCTCTCTAACTGTACGCGCGTCAGGGGAAGACGCTGAAAGGACTCTCCTGCTACTACGCTGTAGCCACGGCAGGGATAGGTATCGAAAGGCTCCCCTGTCGTATTGTAGCCACAGCAGAGGCAGGCGTCAAAGTAGCCCTGCTGTCACGTCTAGTCACTGTAGCAACATGATAGCCTGTTATGTCTATGTACTAGGATTAGATGTGTAGAGTTATATATATAGCTTCCCACTACAACTCAGTAAAGGCAGTTCAGTTTATCACATCCAGAAGTAGAGCTTTCACCAGCGCTGGGTTTGTGTTGTGTGTGTGCGCGAGCTGTTCTCAATATCTTCTTCTACCTCTAACCATAGTGAGTGAGTGTGCTGATAAGCTTATTGCTTACCTGTGCAGGACAACCGAGGGACTAACAAGTGGTATCAGAGCCGTACAAGCGTCGTCGCCAGACTAACCGCTGGCGATGACGGACAGTTCGGAGATGGACGATAGCAGCGGCGCTGCTGTGGCTGCCCAGCCACGACAGGAGGTCATCGTACGCACGGTGCGGGAGGTCAGCGACACCAGAGACGGTGACCATGAAGGTTAAGCTTAGAGCCCGATGGCTCTAAAATGCCATTGACAGGGGCACCAACAACGAAGAAGACGATATGTCAGTGTTGGAGACCATCCTCGCTGCTGTGCCGGTGGAGTACAGGGAGCCACTGGGGAAAAAAACTCTGCTAAGGAGGCATGGGAGGCCATTATAGCGATGCGCGTTGGCTCTGACTGCGCAAAGAAGGCGATGACCCAGCTGTTGAAGCAGGAGTACGACAACCTTAAGTTCAAGGATGGTGAGTCGGTGGAGGACTTCTCCCTCTGTCTGCAGTCGCTCATCAGCAAGCTGAGGAGCCACGGTGTCACCATCGATGAAGAAGAGGCAGTCTCTAAATACCTCCACTCTGTGTCGGTGAAGTACATCCAGATCGCTCTCTCCATAGAGACGACGCTGAACTTGTCCACCCTCACCATTGAGGATGTGACAAGCCGTTTGCGGGTGGTGGACAAGCACCTGGAGCATGCGACAGCAACGACGGATAGCGGCAAGCTGCTGCTAATGGAGGAGTGGGCTGCTCGGATGAAGATGAAGAAGTCCGGGGAAGCTTCCTCCAGGCGCGATGGCGATGGCAAGTGTCGTGGTAAGGCTTCTTTGGAGAAAAAGAAGAAGAAGGTCGACCCAATGCCTGTCGGCGCTGTGAGAAGACAGGCCATTGAGCAAAGGAGTGCCCAAATTGCAAGCAGAAGAAGAAGGCTGAGGCTCATCTAGCTTAGATAGATGATGAGGAGGAAGCCACTCTCCTAATGGTGACGTTCTGTGCTCTGCACGACGTTGAGGCCAAGGAAAAGAGAGAGATGATGGCGGTGGAAGGGCATAGGAAGGCTCTGAAGGCTGCAGAGGGGGTGTCGAGCACTTTAGCAGCAGAGCTGACCAGTCTAGAGGGGGTGCTGAGCACTCTAGGAGTGGAGCCGACCACTCTAGAGGAGGTGCCGACTACTCCAAAAGTAGAGCGGACCCCCCAGCAGCAGAGCCGACCACGGTTAAGGCTCTGAAGGCTGTCAACCTCAATGAACCACGAGCCCAAGGCCACCTCGGATGTGTGGATGGCAAGCAGGAGCAGCGGTGGTACCTAGACTCTGGCGCCAGCAACCACATGATGGGCTCTAAAGAAGCCTTCTCTGAGCTCGATGACAACGTGACCGACACGGTGAAGTTCGGTGATGGCTCAAGGGTGCCGATCCGAGGGTGCAACACCATCATCTTCAGGTGCCAGAACAGCGAGCACCACGCGCTGATAGATGTATATTACATCCCATAGCTACGTTCAAGCATCGTTAGCATTGGCCAGCTGGATGAGCGCGGCAACGAGGTACTGATCAAGGACGGTGTCCTCAGGATCAGGGAACGAGAGCAGTGGCATCTTGCCAAAGTGAAGAGGTCCCAGAACTGGCTATACCTACTCGACTTGAAGGTGGAGCAGCCCATTTGGTTGGTTGCACGACACATGGAGGAGCCGTGGATGTGGCATGCTCGGTATGGCCATCTTAGCTTCGACGCTCTTGGTTGGCTAGAGAAGATGGTGACTGGGCTACCTCATATCGAGCAGGCAGGCGAGCTATGTGACAACTGCCTGGTCGAGAAGTAAAGAAGGCTACCGTTCCCAAAGACGGCGAAGTACTGCGCGACAGAGGCCCTCGAGCTGGTCCATGGTGACCTCTGCGGGTCGATCATGCGGGCGACGCACTGTGGGCGTAAGTACTTCATCTTACTAGTGAATGACTGTAGCCGGTTCATGTGGCTGCAGCTTCAGACCAGCAAGACCGAGGCAGCAGAAGCGGTCAAGGAGTTCAAGGAACGCGCGGAGGCAGAAAGCGGCAAGAAGTTGTGCGTGTTGCGGACTGATCGCGGCGGCGGATTCACTTCGGTGGAGTTCGCTGCGTAGATCAGGGTGTGGTGCGACACCACACCGCGCCGTACTCACCACAGCAGAATGGCGTGGTGGAGCGACGGTGTAACACCTCTGGTGTTACGAGCTCGTTTAGCACCGAGATTTCGACCTAAGTAAATTTCTAAAACAATTGTCTCGGATTTGAAAAGTCAACTTATATTTAAAAGTGTCACTTTTGGCGAAGTATAATGAACAACGGGTTAATTGGTTCCTAGATGTTTTATTTCTATGAGTTAGTATGACGTATGGACTAGTGCGTAAAAATGCCTGATAGCAAATAAATAGCGAATGGCTTGTTTATTTGATTAAGCACGAAAAACAATTTTTATAAACAAAATTTGTTGAAAGTAAAATTTGCTAAATAATAAAACCTTAGAGTTTTACTTATGCTTGTTAATGTATAAAGTTGTTTAGAAAATGAATATTTGGAAGCTAAAATAATATAAAATATAAATAGGAAAAATCGTATCATCAGTAAGATATGAACATCGCGAATATATTGGTATGCTTGTTCGAGTGCCATTGTGATGTTGTTAGTTTTAAAATAATAACGAAAGTGTTGCTGGCCACTCAGCTCATCTACCTCGTTGGTACGACACGCGCGTTATGAGATAGGACCGAGCTTGCTGGCCTTGCCGGCTGCTTGCCTCCCTCCCTCTGCTGGTCTTGCCACGTTTGCCTGGCGGTCGTCTCATGCATTCACATGCCTCGTCTCAGCCGGTCGGCACCTATCCTGCTTTGTCCATGCGGCCGCGGTTTGTGGAGAAGAGCTTTTGTTATTACAGTGGAGCCCGCATCTTGGACAAGTCCATCGTGCAGGGTGCGTCTGAAAATGAGCACGTGGTTCTGCTCCATGCCCACACCGTGTCCTCTCACTTCCCTGTGCGCGCGCTAGCGCGCCGCTGCCAGCCACGCTACGCCATACCGCTCTGCCTTCGATGTCTCATCGCGCTATGCCCGGCCATGTCCTCTGTTTACCAATCGGGCCACGTGATCATGGTCGCTATCGGTCGGACTACTCTGCCTTCACCTGGCGAGTTCGCTCTCAGCTCCTTGCTACCCCTCGCGCGCCTGCCTTTTCTTTGCCTTCGTTCGCTCTTCTCTGCCATCTCTACCACTATTCTGCTCGCTCTTCCGAGCCGAGCCTCGCGCTTGCTCAGCACGGCCGTCGCCCGTTGTCTCTCCCCTTCCCCTCTCGTGAGCGCGCCCAGGCCTGCAGTGCCCCGCCGTTGCTGCGCCTTCGGCCGTCGCTCAGCCACCGTGCGCGAGCGCCGCCCCTCCCTTTCCCGCGCTAGACCGCCGCCCTCCCGTGCTGCAGCACCGCTCCTCCCTTCTGTGGCCACTTGCCTTGAGCCACGTGCAGCTATGGCGCCGGCGCGTCCCCTGCCACTGCGTCGCCAAGGAGGTCCGCCATCACCTGGAGGATGGCCACGCGCAGCTCCGTCTCGCCTTGAGCCTCCTCTGCGCCGTCGTCGTTGCGTCTCCCTCCCGCGCCGTTCCACCTCCGTGCCTCGATCGCCGACCCCGCCGTCGTCCGTGGCTGGGTCATCAAGCCCTGTCGTGACCCACGCCCTCGCCGCGCCGTTCCATCTCCGCGTCGAACCCCGCAGCACCCCACCGTGGTTGCGCCATCGCCGCCGATGCGGCTGCCTGCGTGCGTACGTGGCCAGCGTGCCTCAGGCCGCCTTGGTCGTGCCGCCAGCGCTCTCGGGTACGGCCGGGTCCGTTGCAGCTCCTGTGCCGTCTGGTTGCCGTTCCTCCAGTGAAAATCAGTCAGAGGCAGTCCGCCTCTGCTCCTCTGCTTCGCCCATGGCAGGAGAAGGGTGAGAATCGACGTAGAAGTTTTGTTCAGGGTTCTCAATGTAATTTCCGTGACTCGCTCAAATATTATTAATGTCCCAGGGGTGGATTAGGTAAAAGGGCAAGGGCCTCGGCGCAATTTAGGTCATCGCCGCTGGGCTTCCCCCACGTGGGTCAGCCTTTTGGGTCGCTCGCCCTGGCCTCCGTGGTCGTCGAATTAGGCCGACTTGGGCCATGCTTGCCCCGCTGGGCCGGTCGCGTGCCACCCGCGCCTGGGCCGCGCACGCCGTGCCCCGCCTGGGCCGCCTTGACCGTTGGACCAGGCCGAGCGGGGCACTGGGCCGATTTGGTGGCCGCTGGCCTTTAGTTTCTAAAGCAATTGCTAAATTAGTTCGGAAATAAACTTGTAAAATCAAAATAAGTTTGTGTAGTTGTCCAAAAATTATGAAACTAATTTTGTTAAGTTTCTAAAATCATGATCTATCTAATAGTATATTTTGTTCGCATAGGTTCGGTATGTTTTTAGGATTTCTCTAATTATTTTAGCAGGCTTAATATTGTTAAAATGAGAACCTGTAGGAATTTCCGTGATAAATCGATGATAGTGTTAGCTCTAAAAATTTTACAGTAAATTACTAATATTATTAGCTGCTCGCTGTAATTTTTGTATCTCCAGAATAATTAGTTTGCTAGATAGATAATGATTCCCTATTTCGAATAAAATTAATTCGACCGAATAGAAAAAAGAAACACCTTGGGTTTGTATAACTAAAACATTTGCTGGAAAATAATGCCTTATTCGATAACATGGATACGTAGCCTAAGTGCGGTCGTTGTTAGAACTAGCTCGTTAACTTAAGGGGCGTAAATCGTATATTATGCGTCACAATTACAGTGATTAATTACGTCTATACATTGCATCACATTGCATATCATAATAGGAACATTGATGGATCGCGGAGTCATCGGGAGTTGCTGAAAAATGGTGCTTTTGGAGATCGTGTCGCCATGATGGACAGCTAACTTCTTATTAAATCTTACCTAGGCAAGCCCCGGTGCATAACCCTTACTTTTCTGCACTTTAAATTATATTTGTGCATTAAGTTTAAGGAGTTGAATGAAACCCACTTGCATATATATATATATATATATCTTTATCCCATGAGTCTTACTAGTATGACAGAATCGTGTAGATTGCTATGCTACAGGACTCCAATAGAAGTCGAGTGATTGCCTGTCACTCGCGAGAGATAAGAAATATATTACTGTATTATTATCACTTGGAAAATATAAATGGTGGAAAGGAAAAATGGTGACCGGGCAGGGATATGGTTTAGGTATTTGTGTTTGTAAGAGGTTGGGTCCTTTGGCCAACGGGGCATAGCTTGGTTACACTGCTTTCCCTGTCTATGTCGGTTAAGGACCGGCCATTACATAAGACTCTAGGCAAGTCACAGACTTATTAACCCGAGCACATACTTAGGTATGGGCACTTGAAAGACTTGTTACTCTCTTGTCATGGGTTTCGGCTCTTTCCGGACCGACTGTCATGGTGGTTTTTGGGTTAGGAGGCTCTTGCACCGCACTGAGTCAGGGACTCAGGGGCGGGGGCTTGGAGTCCCAGTTTGGATGAAGACCTGGACCCCGTAACAGGAGGGTAGTGGGTTGGTCCTGCTTGTGCCTTTGGTATAAGCGGGGCGTGTGTTTTTGGGGTACCCAGCTAGGGGCATTGATTCACAAATTACCAACGTTCTGGTATGGCTTATCGATGGTCTAGCACCATAGTAAGAACTGGAAGATGAAAGATGGAAAAAGAAAATCTGATTGCTTACCACCTGCTTGAAAGTAGCACAGGTGCTTACATAGAATGGTTGGTTAATGAACTAACGTGGCTGTTAATAAAAATCGAATATAAGGATGCACGCTTAGTAATGCTTCCAGCAGATGCAATAAACCCATAAGCTAGAAAGCCTTGCATATCCTTGGAGTCTTTTCTTTCCTCCTATCGGGTAAGTCTTGCTGAGTACAATTGAGTACTCAGGGTTTTATTTCCCCCTGTTGTAGGTGACAGGTGGAGGCTAGAGCTAACCTTTGTGTGTGGTTTCCTCCTGGTGGACTCAGAGAGGATTTCCTTTACGCTGCGATCATAGTTTCCATTTATAACTCTCACTAAATGTTTTTCTAAATGAAAGTTTTATAATCTGTTGTCGTAGTTTATACATCAATATTTCATCATGTCATGAATATATGTTTAATTCCGCTGTAACTCTGTTCACATGTTTATATTTCGCTGTTCAATTAAATTGTTTATAACTCTGATAATATGATTACATTCCGCTGTTATAACAATAAATATTATTCTCTGATGTGTATTAAAAGTGATGTAAGAAATGGTTAAGAATGATGTAAGCTTTATTCTCTCATTTGTGATCCTGATGGAAAAATGTGGATTTTCGGGTTCTCCCTCGGGGTGTGCCCGACGGAACCAAGTAATTTAGTGTTCTCCCTTGGGTGCTTAGTGTCTAATGGAAGACGAGTACTCCTGAGAGGCATTAGATTAGGCGGTTCTGCCACAGGTGGTATCATAGCATAAATGAGGAAATAAAGCTTCAGAACCTCTTTCTAAAATGAAATTTGACAACAAATTCTTTTCTAAAATAAAATTTGACAATAAATTCTTTTCAAAAGAATAGGGCGTTTCTATGCGAAGTTATATAAGTAGCCCTATTACTATGGTTATGTATCCAGGATAGATGGCACTCTGCTGACTTAGGTAGACTTAATCAATTCTTTTGCAGGTACACTAACCCCGAGCATAGTCTGATAGATCGACTAGCTACAGGGAGAGAACGATGTGCCAAAAATCTAAGAATGATTGCCCTATATGTTGGCAATAGTGGAAGGACGTATAGGACGTTCATTCATGCATATCTTGTTTGTGCATTGTAGCGCTCGTATTACTTGCAGATACGCCATCCATTGGTGTCACGCGTGTCGTATTGTGCATGACTGACTCGTTCCTGTTCAGAGTTATTTCTACACTGTGGCTTAGTGCTCCGCATTCGCCCGTGGTTCACGCCTGTCGTGACACACATCTTCCCATACCTCCTTTCTACGCTCTTGTCGGACCCTTGCCCTGCAGTCGTACTAGTCAGTAATGGCCTCGGACATCGCTCGCCTCAAACACGCGAAGAATTTGGTCGGTTCATTCGTAGTGATCCCATGCAGGAACATTAGTGGACTGCCCCAGGACCACTGAGCACTCTGCCTTTATAAGTAGGGCCTGGCTTAGCCATTGGTACCACCATTCGGCGCACTTTAGCTAGTCTAGCTTTTTCTTTGAGCAAGCTTTTCGCTCAGTCCTTCGTCACAACCACTGCCAGGGATGGCAGGAGCCTAGGTTAGTAGTTACTGCCTGAATGTTGAGGGTTTTCCCAGAATCCTGCATGCCACCCTGTAAAAGCTCGGAGTCAAAGATCGTCCCCGAGTATGAGGGCCGTGAGTATGAGAAGCATGGCACCAAGCGGTGTGAGGTTATCGTCTACATCGGGAAGAGTGAAGAGTTCCCCGACCTCACTGAAGCCTAGAATGTGACCACAATTGGGTTTTGCTTTGACGACACCTACCAAGTTGTGGCCCACAAAGCCTTGCGGTGTCTTTGCCAGATCTATGAAGAGCCCATTGCTCGTACCCCCATGAGGTTCTTTCCACCTTTGGATAAGAAACGGCGGGCAAGGAGGGCTCGCATGGAGGCTTTGCAAGGGCGGGATGCGTAAGAGGACAGTCCTACCATGGTGCACTTGACCACATACCTGCTTGGTCTGGATGAGCAGTATGACTGGCAAGCCTCGGAGCTGAGGATGTGCCTTCGTTGAGCCGAGAAAGCCAAGATCTTCTCTAGGATGCTCTAGGTGCAACTTGCCGAAGCGCATGCCAGTGCGGCAGCTGCTGAGAGCTAGGAGACTATAATGTTAGAAGCTCTGAAGGAGGCTAAAGATCGACATGTCCATCAGCTGGGTGAGGCCTATCATGTCACCTAGGCCAAGCAGAGGACGCTGGTTGCTGAATGGCAGGATCCCTTGATCGTGGAGGGAATCCCTGTCCACCCGCCATAAAGAAGGAGAACCGGTGTTGTAGTACCGCCAGCACGTCCACCTTCGGAGGTGTCAGAAGTAGAACCCTTGATTCCCCTCACTCAGCCATTGCCAAGAGAAGAGGCAGATCCATAGCCAGGGTAGTATAACAATCCACTGAGCCCAGGAATGAAGATGCGTGGTCCAATGTAGATTAGTTGCCTTGGGATGCTGTACCTATAGTAGTAGTGCTTTTCATCGCTGTCCTCCGGTATTGTACTCTTGCCATTGTTTTCATCCGTAGTTGTTGAGATCGTCAGCCGTAGGGAAGGTGAATGATGTGTCGTGAATGGGAGACCGAATGCCTATGCGTTGTACCCATATAACACTGTTGGAATGTGCATTTTGTTTATTTCGCTGTGTTTATTGCTTCCATCTACCCTTAAGTTTCGTTAGACGTGCTTAAAGTTTTCAAGGGCAATGTTAAGTGGGTTACAAGAGAAGCTACCATTCCAATGCCAGCAGACCAACTGTGATTGGAGAACATAGGACACTATCTTGACTAATTGTGGATGTCCTAGCAGAACACTTATGTCAGGTTCATAAACTCGGGGTCCCTCGCAGACTGGCTTCCCAACAAAGGCTCAGCCCAAGCAGACAACACGCAACTGGTGGGCTGGCCTAGGTATCTAAACAACAGGCCAGAAGGGTGATCCAATCATCGACCGGAAGGTCTAGTCGAGGAGGAATGGCGCCCGTTTTTTCGACTCTAGCCCACCTCTCCGTCTGGAGCGCTCGCTTCGGTCTCCAGCCCGCCTCTGGACGACCTCTTCGACCGGAAGACCTAGCCAAAGCACTACTTCCGACTCTGACCCACGTCTCCGACCAGGGATGCACCAAAACCCTGCTCACTGCTCTTCTCCGACTGGCATGATTAGAGCCGACTGGGTCCAACTGACCAGGGACGCCCGCTCGGTAAGGACCAGAAAACAGATGGAGAAAGTAAGGCAGGGCACAC
Organism: Miscanthus lutarioriparius; assembly: GCA_904845875.1. NCBI lineage: Eukaryota > Viridiplantae > Streptophyta > Magnoliopsida > Poales > Poaceae > Miscanthus > Miscanthus lutarioriparius. The sequence continues at coordinate 8,182 of CAJGYO010000658.1, read as the reverse complement.
AAGTCAAACCGCAATACCGAGAACAGTACTCTACAACCTCCCTGGCACAACAGAGCCCAAGCAGTATTGTAGGCGCCGACATATTCCCCTACAGTATTGTGGGTGCCATTAACTCCCATACGGTAAGCCCCCCCACATGCCTTTGGGAATCGACAGTGTTGTGGGCGCCGGCATTTACCATACCAGGCGAACATGGTAAAACCCCTTGCAAACCTCTAGGTATCAACAGTGTGGCAGGCGCTGACGTCTGCCATATCCAAGGAAAACAGCACAACCTTCCACGTGCATCTGACGTCCAACAGTATTGTGGGCGCCTACCATCATCCTGTACCCACCGGTGTGAGCAACAAGGCTTAGAAGCATACGTACTCTCTCCCTCTCACTTGGAAGGCCATCCCCTTCATCTATAAAAGGGTATGAGCTCTCTCCCAACATTCAAGTTCATCAAGATCATTCAGATTCATTCAGATCGATCAAGTTCACTACTTCACAACCACAGAACCGCCAGGTTCGAACCACAAGCACATGCTTGAAGACTTAGCTCATAAGCAGGGCTCCTGTTAATCTCGGCCCTTCCAACCGGAGTCCGACTGGACCTCTTGTACCCCCCATCTTTCTCCTTCTCGTTTGTAACCCCACTACAAACTTCGAGCACCTAGGCTCAGGAATAAAGTCACCGACCGACTCGAACTGGACCTAGGGCAGTTGCCTGAACCAGTATAAACCCTATGTCATTGAGTGCTAGGCCACCTCCGATCACAACGTACGACAAAACTACAAATATTTACTTGTTGGTCACTTTTTGCACCGACAGTTGGCGCCGTCCGTGGGGAAGACGCTGTACGTTCAACACTTTTTGGTCATCGGATGGCCCACTTTTCTGCCACCTTCGACATGGCGCGCTCAGGCGATACGATTCGCTTTGGCTCACTGGAGTTTCCTACACTCCCACCTATTAGGATGTGGGTGCCACCCATCTCTGAGCCATCCTAGGTCTTCCTTTTTGGAAGCCTGGACTTCGTCGCCGACCGGCTCAGCGTACTACACCTCTGCGAGGAGGCACTCATTCTGGCGCCCGTCGGAGGGGCGCCCTCCATCGGCTTCAGGACGCATCTGTGCTTCATTCCAAGCAAACTCTCTGCTCAAACCTCGCTGTGAGTAATATACATGCTGTTATTTACTTGCTATTCTCTATCTTCTGCTGATTATCCGGAGGGACCCCGTTGTCACCGCCACGACCACCATACGACCGGTTCCCCTATGGCCTCGTGTCTCCCATGGACACGTATGCCTGGGGGCTCCGAAGGATGGCAGCGCCGTATGCCAAGCGCTAGGATCAGGACAAGGGCCCCTCCACGTAGAGGGGAAAAAGAACAGAAAAGATCGCCGCCAACTGGCCAACTCCACGTTGGTCGCCACGGCATCACACGGGCAAGCAGCCCCAGCAGGACCTTCCAGGCCACTTCCACGAGCTCATGGAGAGCCCGTGCACCAATCACGCCTACCTCGTCAAACACCTCTACAAGGACTGTGAGCTCCTCAAACGCCTTCTGCGATAGGCCGGTGGGCCAAAGGAAGACAAAGGCAAAGAAGCAGCCGCCAAGGAAGGGGGCGTAGTGGGCAAGGATCTGGACGACTAAAGGCTGAGGTGCTCCGACCGGACGCCTACCGACTGAAGGACAACAACGACGACATTCTCACCAATGCTTGGAATAGCTATGTCGTTTTTTCTTCCCCTAAAATTCAGTCTTACCATTGTTTACTTAATGTTTGCTCCTATAAAAGCTCCCCGACCCGAACACTTTTGGCCCGGGTCGTTCGGGGGCTCCACGAGGGTGTACTACTACCTCTCTTTTCGTTTACTATCATATGGTGAAACTCCTTCCTACCCGAACAAAAGGGTAGTTTGTTCCTTTAAATTGCCCTATGTAGCTTTGCTTTAAAAATATTCCAACCGATCGCACCTTGCCTCTACCTACGATTACAAGCAGCTAAGCCTCACGGGCCATGCCCATGCTCCTAAGGTTGCATCCTACGGGATGAACGGGCAAGTGAGAAAAAGAAAGAATAAAAAAGAAAATTATGCTAAGGTAAAACTAAGGAACGAAAGTGACATGCTTCTCCGAATGGAGTGACTCCATCACAAAAAACAAAATCGATTGTAGTCATTAAGTACACAAGAACATTTTACACGGGGGCTCCTCCATGAACTTAAACTTTTTGCATCTACTAAATACTACCTCTCTTTTTTACTATCGCATGGTAACAACTTTGTCCCCGAACGGAAGCACAGTCCATTCCTTTGATTGCCCTATGTGACTTTGTTCTTACTCCTAACCGAACGCGCCCCGCCATGACCTACGGTTACGAGCAGCCGAGACCCGTGGGCCATGCCCAAGTTCTTAAAAGCTGTAGCCTACGGAACTAATGGGCAGGTGCGAAAAAGCAAGGATAAAAACAAAAGTTATGCTAGGTCAAAAAACAAGGAACGGATAGTGGTTCTATCACAAAAACAGAACTAATGTATTCATTGATACAAAAAACTGTTCACGCGGGGGCTCACCCATGAACTCAACTATTACATTTTCTAACTACTTCTGCTCCAAATACTACCTCGGCTGCTCGACGACATCGCCTGACGCCAAAGGAGAGGCCATGGCACGCGCCGCTGGAGATAACCACCATCACAGGGGCCCCACCCGGTTCTGCTCCCTCGACTTCGACGAGCGCAATGGGTACCTCAAGGGACCCGCCCGATTCTGTTCCCTCGACTTCAGCGAGTGCAACGGGTTCCTCAAGGGCGTCGCACCCATAGATGCTCAGCAGAAGAGCATGGAGCTCCTGACCTTCTCATACAGTCGAGGTAGCTCCTGGGCAGGGACGCTGCTACCGAGGTATGGTCACCATGGCTGGAAGAGATCTCATCAAACTTTATGAACTAGCCAACCTGAAAAGCTACAGGCACGGAACCCTCCACCAGCATGATCCTAGGCAACTTCCCCTCCGACAAGGCTCACCCGGTGAAGATGTAGCGAAAAAAATCCACACACGGCTCCATCCCGAAAAAGGCCTCGCAGATGAATCCAGCACACCACCTCCTTCGGCGGAAGCCGCTCCTTCTCAGGCAAAGACGGCTAGCGTCGCCTCAGGCAGCCTCCAGCTCGACATCGCGCTCCAGATTCATGAAAGGATCTGTAAGACCTCCCCGTCGCTTACCCTCTCTCTGATTTAGGAACCGCCGTGGCATACAGGCACTCTTGGTGAGGAGGAAGGAGGAAAGGCAATAGTTGGAGAACAGGCAAAGGACTGCGACGAGAAGCCCTCCCCCTCCCCTTATTAAAGGAGAAAACACAACAGCTGAATAGGGGCAAAAGATCAGAGCGAAAAACTCTCTTCCTTCCCCCATTCAATGCGGATGGGAAATGATGGGACGCACCCTGACCGATGGGACGCATACTGACCGATGGAACAACGCTTGTCAGATGGAACGACGCCCGGTAAGACGGGACGTGGACTGGGTATGGCCCACCACTACCGCATGCCGGGCGCAAAAACCAAAGTGTCACCATGCGCAGGCGGCTCTCTGCCTCCCCAGGCGGGACTTGGAAAAACCCAAACAATGAGATCTCCACCAGGAGATTCCGTCGGGCTTCCTAAGTCGATCGAACAGCTTAGAAAAACACGCTGAGAGACAGGTAAGGAGCAAAGGGATGCCCCCATGTAGGCCATGCCGACTCCATCACGAACGACGAGCACGGGTCCCGGTCGGACAATTCCGATTGGAGCTCTTCAAACCCTATCACTCGAGTCATCAAGGTAACACTGCCGACCCCCGCTATTTCTTTATAAACATTTCATACATCCATACACGCATTCTGTCGATGCAAAAAGTGACCAACAAGAAAATATTTATAGTTTTGCCATACGTTGTGATCGGAGGTGGCCTAGCATTCAATGACACAGGGTTTATACTGGTTTAGGCAACGTGCCCTATGTCCAGTTTGAGTCGGTCGGTGACTTTATTCCTGAGCCTAGGGGCTTGAAGTTTGTAGTGGGGTTACAAATGAGAAGGAGAAAGGTGGGGTGTACTAGAGGTCCGGTCGGCTCTGGTTGGAAGGGCCAAGAGCGACAGGAGCTCCGCTATGAGCTAAGTGTTCAAGCGTGTGCTTGAGGTTCGAACCTGGTAGTTCTGTGGTTGTGAGCTAGTGAACTTGATCGATCTAATGAAATTGGAATCACTTAAATCGACCTGGATTAACTGAGTCTTTTGGGAGAGAGCGCATCCCCTTTTATAGATGAAGGGGATGCCTTACACGTGAGAGGGAGTGAGTACGAATGCTTCTAAGTCTTGTTGCCCATGCCAACGGGTACAGGATGATGGCAGGCGCCCACAACACTATTGGATGTCGGATGCACATGGGAGGCTGCGTCGTTTTGTTCGGGTATGGCAGATGTTGGTACCTGCTATACTATTGATGCCTAGAGGCATGTGAGGAGTTTCACCATGTTCGCTCGGTACGGTAAATGCCGGTGCCCACAACACTGTCGATGCCCAGAGGCATGTGGGGGGCCTTACCGTATGGGAGTTAATGGCGCCCACAATATTGTAGAGGGAAATGTCGGCGCCTACAACACTATTTGTGTCAGGGAGGTTGTAGAATATTATTTCTGTAGGTGTACAGGGTACAGTCCCTGGTATTGTGGTTTGACTTGTGCGCCTTGCCTTGCTTTCTCCGTCCGTTCCTTGGTCTTTTCTGAGCGGGCATCCCCAGTCGGTTGGTCCCAGTCGGCTCTGGTTGCGCCAGTCGAAGAAGAGCAGTGAGCAGGGTCTTTGTGTACCCCAGTCAGAGATGTGGGGTCGGAGTCAGAGGTAGTGCTTTGCCAGGCCTTGTGGTCGGAGAGACCGTCCGGAGGAGGGCTGGAGACCGAAAATGGGTGCTCTGGTCGGAGAGGTGGGCTGGAGTCGAAAGGCGGGTGTCGTTCCTCCTCGGCCAGACCTTTCGATCGGTGATTGGATTGCCTTTCTGGCCTATCGTTCAGATACTTGGGCCAGCCCATGAGTTGCGCGTTTGTCTACTTGGGCTGAGCCTTTGTTAGGAAGCCAGTCCGTGAGGGACCCCAGGTTTATGAACCCGATAGGAGCTCCCGAGCCCCCGGGCGATTTGGGCAGAATCATCTGGGGGATTTTTGTCTCGACGGTGGGTGCGGGCCAGCGCACCCGTGGGTGTAGCCCTCGAGCGCCTGGGTGGTTCGGGCAGAACCATCTAGGGGGGTTTTCGTGTTGCCAGCACGAGAGGTTTTTGTTTTGTCAGCGGGTGCGCACGAGCGCACCCGTGGGTGTAGCCCCCGAGCCCCTAGGCGACTCGGGCAGAATTGTCTAGGGGGTGTTTGTCAGTGGGCTTGTGTGCGTGTTGTTTAGTCGAAATGGAGTTGTCAACCAAGGCATCATTGCGCAGCTGAGGCGGTTTGTTTTTTAGGGATCGGGTGAGGCAGTTAGTCAAGGGATCGGACAAGATGGAGCTCACTGGTCCTGGCATCGGTGCATGCCGTGGGATTGGACAAGTTGGAGTCGTGGATCCTGGCCTCGGTACAGTCTGTGCAGCTGAGGTAGTTAGTTAGTTAGTTTAGAGATCAGTTGAGACGGAGCTTGCTGATCCTGGCGTCAGTGCGCGCCGTGGGATCAGACGAGTCGAAGTCGTGGATCCAGATGGGGCGAGTTCAGGGTCGCAGACCCAGGTGTCTTTGGTGTGTAGTCGAAGCGTAGCTAGATGGGGCGAGTTCAGGGTCGCAGACCCAGGTAGTTTTGGAGTGCAGTCGAAGCGTAGCCGGATGGGGCAAGTTCGGGGTTGTAGACCCAGTTAGTTTTGGAGTGCAATCGAAGAGTAGCCAGATGGGGCGAGTTTGGGGTCATAGACCTAGGCATTTTGTGTCTTGAGCCCTCAAGCCCCATTGGGCTTTAGTAGGGGTCGGTTTGAGTTGTGTGCGTTACCCCATCCTCGGTTCCTCACAACCGGAGGGGCTGAGTTTTGTCGCTTGTCCTGATCGCTTGGGCTCGAGTGATGCACTCGGTGAGTTCGCTAACGGGTATGATTGAGTGGAATCTGGGTCCGTCGTTTGTGACGGGGCCGGCATAGCCCTCTTGTGACATTCCACTGCTCCTTTACCTACAACCCGGCAGATGCCTTGGTCGTTCCAGAGATCGACTCGGGTGACCTAATGGCCTCCCCTCGATGGAGATTTTATGGGCTTGGCAGAGGCTTAGGATCAAACGAGAAGGTTGAGATGACCCTGCCTGCCAGACTAGGCGAGGGCCGCATAGGGCTCATCTACAATTTTCTCCCCTGGCTCTGTTTGACGTGGGGCAGCCTCGAGCCCTTTGCGGGCCAAACTTTGAACCCCGGTAGGTCATTGCTCATGTCGAATGAGGCAACTGTGGCTTCTTGATGCAACATGGAGCGTTGTGATGCATTTTGCTACATGTGCGATGCTTAATTCCTGAGCCCCCAGGCGGTTCAGGGCCCAAAACATCCGGGGGCATGGGCGTATGGAATGAATGCGCATATGGATGTATGAAATGTTTATAAAGAAAATAGCGGGGGTTGGTAGTGTTACCTTGATGACTCGAGTGACGGGGTTTGAAGTGCTCCAGTCGGAAATGTCCGACCGAGACCCATGCTCGTCATTTGTGATAGAGTCAGCATGGCCTACATGGGGCGTCCCTTCGCTCCTACCCATCTCTCGGTGTGTTTTCTGAACCGTTTGATCGACTTAAGAAGCCCGGCGGTCTCTCCTGGCGGAGATCTCGTTTTGGGTTTTTTCTACGTCCCACCTGGGGATGCGGAGAGTCGTCTGTGTACGGTGGCGCTTTGGTTCTTGTGCTCGGCATGCGGTAGTGGTGGGCCTTACCTAGGCCACGTCCCATCTGATCAGGAGCCATTCCGTCAGGCAGGGCATGTCTCATCGGTCAGGACGCGTCTCATCTGCATTAAATGGGAAAGAGAGAGGGTTTTTTCGCTCCACCGTTTCATCTTTCCCGATCGGCGCGCCCTCCCCTAACTGATGTACCCTTTTCCTTAAGTAGGAGAAGGGAGAAGGTTTTCACCCTATTTTTTCACCTATTCCTCATATGCCGCCTCCTTTCCTTTTCCTTCTTGTCGTGAGCGTTCTTGAGAGCCGCGGCGGTTTCTAGGAAAGAAAAGGGAGAGAGCGAGGGAGAAGAGAAAATCTCACCAATCCTTTTGCGATCCCGGAGCGAAATGTCGGACTGAAGGTCGTCCACTGTGAGGGAGTTGGTGTTGAAGGCCTTCGTCGTGAAGGGGTTTCTACCACCAAAGGAGGTGGCGCACTGGAGGGCTCCTGGGAGGGAGGAGTTCCCGCAACCTTGGCTTGACGAGGTAGTTTCCTTTTCACCTTGCATGAGCGCGGGTTAGGATACCCCGCACGCTGGTTCCTATGCAGGCTCGTCAATGAGTGGGGTCTGGAGCTACAGCACCTTAATCCGATGCGGGTACTGCACATCGCCGGCTTTGTCACCGTCTGTGAGGCTTTCCTCGGGATAGAGCCGCACGTGGACTTCTTCCGGTGGCTGTTCTCTGGGAGAGCCTTGACGGTGGGGAATCCGGCAAAGGTCGCGCCGGTGGGGGGTTTCACCCTGTAGAGGAAACCGAGCGTGGGAGGCTCGTATCCCACATACATCTCCTGCGACTCCAACCAGGGGTGGCACGGGGAGTGGTTTTATATCAGGAATCCAGTGGAGGCACCGTTCCCGGCGTTCACCGATGGGAGGCCGAAGAAGCAGGACAGTTGGTCGTGGGGTTGTGCCTGTAAGGAGAAGAAAAAGGTGGAGATCATCGAGGAGGAGCTTCGAAAGCTCATGTGGCGCGTCCTTGATGGGGTGCGGGTGTTCCACACCCTTTACCGCCACCGGGTTGCGCCGTTGGCGGAGAGGACACAGTCGATGTGGAAATACAATGCCCATCGGACCTGCACTGCAAGCGTCGGCGGAGGAGCTGCCGACGATGAGGTCTGGAGTCGCCTTGGCCGTCTTTGTGGCGTGAAGCCCAAAGAGAGGGTCGATGGGAAGCCTGCACCTTTCAACTCTGTGATCGTGTCTGCATCGGGTATGCTCCCTTCTATTTAGTCTGTGGCTTCTTCCTCCGCTTTCTTATTTTTGATTTTGAGC
>CAJGYO010000657.1:0-171500 GCA_904845875.1 Miscanthus lutarioriparius | reverse complement strand
AAAGAAGTTCCAAAAAAGTGCTACAATTATCCAATCGCATCGAATCTTGCGATACATGTATGGAGCATTAAATGTAGATGAAAAAAAAACTAATTACACAGTTTGATGGGAAATTACGAGACGAACGTTTTGAGTCTAATTAGTCCATAATTGAACACTATTTGTCAAATAAAAACGAAAGTACTACAGTACCCAAATTCCAACTTTCACTCGAACTAAACACAGCCTAGGTTGTAGAATTCCTGAGTGCTACAATTTACTAAATCTCGAAGAACACCTCCAAAAACCATGCATCCCAATCTCAAACCTCAAATTTAAGAAGACCACCAGCAGCTTTTCAATAATTCAAGTGTCAGTTCATTCATACTGAATTTTTTTTGTTTCAATTAGCTAGTTACAGTATTGTTCTGCAGTCTGCATCGAGAAACAAGTAAGAATAACAGCTTAACTGATCATAGATCAGTTGGTTGGTTTCTTGTGGTGGAACCTGTCCATCCGGGTTCAAGTCCTCGACTTGGCACAGGTGCTTATATTTTTCTAAATTTATTCCAGGATTTATCGACACGCGACGTCCCCGTCACCAGCGAGACGCCTGTGATAGGGGTGAGTGTGCGTGCGTACCGTGGACTACGTTGTACCGTATAATTTTTTTTTAAAAAAAGAACAGATCACTGATGACACCAATTTAGCCATTACCGGCACGCAGCAGACCTAAATATATTACAATGGGCATAGAAAGGAAGCTGGGAGATAAGAGATACCCATGAAGATAGGGAACAGCTCGGCTCGCGAGGAACGAATAAGTCCTCACGCTAGGGAGGCGGCCGCGGTTGATGAGTCCGGAGCGTGGCGCGCAGCCTCGACGAGGTCCCGGATGTTGTGGAGCGACCCCTCCTCGGCGCCGAAGAGGAAGATGGCTCGGCACTCCGCCTTCTTTGCCAGCCGCGCGGCGTGCCCCAGCGGCAGCTCCGGCGAGTTTAGCGCCCGAAGGATCTCCCGGTACAGAGACAGAACCACCGGACGGTTCCGCGCCAGATCCTCCGCCGTCGCCCAGATCATCCCGCTGCCAACACCACCCTTTGCCATCCGCCGCCGTCCTCACCCCGTCGCACCGCCTGACTGGAATGAGAGGGTTTGGAAGCCGTGGGGGTCCAAAGCGAAAGGAAGATGGCGAGCGAGCGAGCGAGCGAGGGAGGACACTGGGCCTGTTTGATTGCCTGGTCGAGGGGCTGGGCCAGGCCGGTGGGCTGCAAGTAGCCTTGTTTGGTAGCTTGGATAGAAAGCACCTCAGAGCCCAGAGAAACGAAATTGAAGTTCGTTTTTTCTGGGCCTGGCTGCCTCCATGGCCCAAGTGCTAGATAGGCTCTCAGCCACCGCTGCTCTTTCTTCTCCCCAGTCCCCACGCAGCGCGAAGACGATGGGAGCGATGGCGTCGCCCTCCACCACCTGAGCACGGCTGTAGCGCTGGAGGAGAGCGGCGCGTAGATGAAGGGCGAGACGCCGCGCCGCTGCCGCACCTCCGCCGCCCGAGCACGGCCGTGGCGAAAAGGCGAGGTCCGACGCCGTCGCACCTCCGTCGCCAGGAGGTTCGTGACGACGATACGCCTCCGCCGCCCGGTCACGGCCGTGCCGCAAAGACGAACCCATTTGCGGAGCGCGCCGCCATGGACGTGGAGGTGGCGCGGCGGCACGTCAACGAGCAGAACGCGCCGTCATGGCCATGGTTTTTGGTGTCGGGCATGGCTGCCGGCGCGCCTTGCCCAAGTGCGGCGTGGGCGGGGCCAACCTGGCTACAGCTGGGTGTGCGCGGCGCTGCATGGCTCCCACGCCATCGGAGGTGAACTTGCCCACACCGACAACTGTTTGATGGAATGCCAATGAGACAAGCAAAGAAGAGATGGGTGGTTGATGCTACCATGTTTTCAGTAAAGGTAACTATCAATTTGTACAGGCTACCAGGGGTCAAACTCTGAATTGAATAGGTTGCACTTGCACCTACATTACCTGCCCCATGTAGTCCTGGCCTAAACCAACCACCCAAATGACTTGTTTAGTTTCTCCCTCTAAAAATTACTCCATATCACATTGAATATTTAGACACATGTATGGAGTATTAAATATAAATTAAAAAATAACTAATTGCACAGTTTATGACTAATCTGAGAGACGAATCTTTTAAGCTTAATTAGTCCATGATTTGACAAAGTGGTGCTACAGTAACGCATATGCTAATAATGGATTAATTAGGCTTAATAAATTCGTCTCGTGGATTACTGATGAATTCTGTAATTTATTTTTTTATTAGCATCCAAACACCCTATACGACACCCTCGTATAACATCCGATGCGACGTCTCATAGTCGTATAACATCCGATGCGACGTCTCATAAATTTACGCACTGAATTTAATCAAGGCAAAGTCCCTGATGCAGGCAAACAAACAAGCCTTACGAGAAAACGGGCTGACCTACCAGGAGCATGTGTTCCCAGACGTAGCCACGTCATCGCTCTCCAGAATTAGGCATCAGCCCTGCTCCTCTACCACCAGCCCCTACGAAACCGGCAGCAAAATGCGCGCGAGGCGGTTCCATTTCTGCCACCCCATTTGGATCGCGTTCCCAGACACAGGGCGACGCCGTTGGGATCGCATCCGTGGAGGTGGAGGTGAGAACGCAGATTTTTGGAGTTCCTGCTCTTGGCGATTCTGTGTGTGCGTGTGCGCGCGCGCGCGCGTGTTTCCGATCCGAAGCAAAATTCAGCGTATTATTCTCTTTGGCTGTTTCATGATTATGTTGAATCTGGGGATTAGCTTGGTTGCAGATTGATATGCGTAGCTGATCGATGATGCTCTTGGGGATTAATCTTGTTCATTTGTCTTATTTGCCAATGCGTTGATTTTTTTCAACCATGTATATTGGTAAATTCAGACATTTTAGATTTCCTAAAACTGTGTTTCTATGTTCTCTTCGATTGGTGTCATGGACTATGGCTTTAGGTTATACATACAGTTATATTATACTGCTCAAACGTGCAAATTTCATCAGCGGCTCAATTATTGTAGATCTTAGTTGACTAGTCGGATGCCTACTAGCTATTTCTGAAAAGAAACATTTGTGGCCGATTACTTTCGTTTTTTAAGTTTAAATAGCTTATATTCCTATAGAAAATCCTCGTATTCATCCCACTTACTAGGCGCATGGTCGATCAAACTGCCGATTAATTCATTTCGTCCAACTTTTTTTAAGGCAACCATGACAGGCACGGTAAAAGTCCACAATGTCTCTCTTAAAGCATCAGAGCAAGATATTAGTGAGTTCTTTTCATTTTCCGGCGAGATAGTACATGTAGAATTACAAAGGTTAGTGCCATATCATCTCCATGATATCATCAGTATAAACGCATGCATAATTTGACCTGGAATGCTTTTGCAGTTGTGATGAGCGGTCACAGTTTGCCTACATCACGTTCAGAGATAATCAAGGAGCAGAGAGGGCTATGCTTCTTACGGTATACTAGGATTTTGCATTAGTTTCCACTGTCTTTGCTACAAATTATTTATGATGATGATCATCTTCATACACTTACTTTACCTATGAAATAAGTGCCTGCAAATTTAATATTATATCCACTAATTTTGTTGAATGAAAGCAATGATTACTACTGATACTACTCTTTTTCAAGATTCGAGTCCTGAACTGAATATGAATATACAGTTTGCATAATGGTTTCTTCCATGAAACTGCCGTGTATGATGTGTTCTTGTTATTGGTCTCTAAGTACTATATTCCATCTTATATTTGATTTTCTTGTCTTTTACCTAACATAATATCTTGTCCTTTGTATTAAAGGTAACCTTTCTACACTTATGAACTCTATTACGCAAATCCATGCTTTAATGCAGGGAGCGACTATAGAAGATATGGCTGTCATCATCACACCAGCCACCGATTACAAGCTACCAGCATCCGTTTTAGCTGATCTAGAGGTAGAACCATGTCATATTCAAATCTCCCATTAGCAAAATTGCATTGCTTTCGACAAGACCAGACTCCTAATACCACTAACTGCATTACCAGTCAAAAAATACTGGTGGCATGGAATCCGCTCTTCAGAAGGCTGAGGATATTGTAGGTTCTATGCTAGCCAAAGGGTTTGTTCTTGGCATGGATGCCGTTGAAAAAGCAAAGGCCTTTGATGAAAAGCATCAGCTCACATCAACTGCAACTGCCAAAGTCGCTTCCCTTGACAGGACAATGGGCTTAAGCCAGAAGTTCAGCACCGGGACCTTAGTGGTGAATGAGAAAATGAAGGAAATGGATGAGAAATACCAGGTTGCAGAGAAGACCAAGACAGCATTAGCCGCGGCTGAACAGACTGTCTCTACTGCTAGTTCTGCCATCATGAGTAACAGATATATCCTTACAGGTGCAGCATGGGTAACTGATGCCTACAACAAGGTTGCAACCACTACAACCGATGTTAGCACGAAGACAAAGGAAAGGATGATGGCTGAGTGGGAGGGAGCCAATCAGAGCGGTGAAACCACAAAGGTTGATTCGCTTGAAAGCTCTGAAGCGGATGAGCAAGAGTGCAAGCGTCATGAAGATGATTCTACAAACAACTTCATTCTAGATAGTCCTGAAATGACTTGTCAGGAGAGTGAGCATCAAGCGGGTGAACGTCAAATGACTAATGTAGAGGAGCAGAAAAATCACGAGGGTGAAATTGCAGTAGCCCACATGCAAGAAAACACTGAGACAGCTGAGAAGAATCCTAGCTGCCACCAGAGTGAAGTATCCAAGGCCAATGTTCATGATAGTGTTCTAATGACTGAGCAAAGTGAGCGAGAGCATAAGCAACCCGAAGGTGAATTTGCAAAGACCCATGTCCCAGGAAGCCCTGTCACTATTCCGGTCACCATGTCCACTATTGACGGGAACTCTAGCAACAGTCCCAAGAAGCCTGATTCTGCTGAGGGTTTTCTATGATATGTTATTGTAAATATAGATTGGGGTGATGATGATAGTTTATTTCATCTCTTTCTATTGAATTTGTCATCCTTCTTGCTTAATTGTTCACAGGCAATGATAGTTTTGTTCAGCTCTTGCAGCTAATTTTTCCACACTTTAGTGTTGTTTTTCAGGCAATGATAGTTTCATTCAGCTCTTGCTGTTGAATTTGACATCCGTAAATGTCGTTTTCGAGCATAATAGAGGTTATAAAATTGTAGTAGCAACAATTTATTGTTCTTTGAATATTATTTTCATGAAGCTGCAACTTGAGTTGTCTTCTATATATTTTTTTTTTCTTTTGTGATGAATTGTTTTACCATCTGTGTTGGAAGTATCATGTTAGTTGCTTATTTTCAACCTTGCTCCTGTCTTTTTTTAGGGAAAAAGGAGTATGGAGGGGAACCTTGTTCATGTCATTGTGAAGTGTATTATCCATGAGTTATCCATTTATCACCTTTTTGCTTTTTGTTAGGGCTTGCTGAGTAGTTTTGTCCTCACCCCATTTGTTATTTGGTGAATACGCTTATGATGTCGTAGAATTACAAACGAAGATTAAGGTTACCTCTGCATCCGAGTTGCATGTAGACAGTGAACTTCCATTCTATTGTATCTAGGACACAGTAGGAATTGATAAGACACGCACAATAGACCTCTAAGAATGAGGAATACACACTGTAACTGTGTTGATGTGTTCGACGGTTGTGGACCCATGAATGAAAGCTATGAAGACAACATAAATCTAATTGATGAAACATATATACTGAAACACATTGGTGTCTATTTTGTTTCAAAGGCAAGTTGTAGGATCATATATAGGACCATGAACTTGCCAATATGAGTTCAGAGAGCTCTGACCAATTGGCAATTGCTACAAGCACAGACTAATTTGTCTGCATGGGCCAAAATGTGAAGCACGTCACACGAACCTGCACAAATGCAACCTGTTTGGCTTACATGATTTTTTATCACGCTACAAAACCGCTTCTCTGAACAATGTGCAGTTCATCAAGAAAATCAGAGGGCCAAAGTTGCGGCATGCCGCTGATAAGCTCTATCCTTCTAAGTGTATTTTCAGAGGTTTTAAATGTTCTTAAAATCACACAATATATGTTCTAGTATCTCGATTGGTCTTCATACAAATTTTGAAGCCCAAAAACATAGTATTGAAAATACTGCTATACAACTTGCTATCACCCGGCGGACTGCAATTAACTTTGAGGGTATCTAAATCCAAGTAGAATGTTTTGCATGAGAATACTTCAGCACATCTACAACCATTGCCTTCAATCTGTGTATCTTTTGAGATATGCATCCTTGATCTTCGTCAGGCCCTCACGCTGCAATTTTCAGGGGTGTTTATTACTGTCAATGGTGCCACCTGAATGCTTCAAATTAAATTAGCTTGCTAACCTGACGTGCACAAGCTCACCGAACATGCTAGCAGCTGCACATGCATATCGTGGCCATTGTTCTGCACAAAACTTCTTTAGAACACTCATGACCATCTAATATACTTGTAAATCAGATCAACATGATGTGATATGCAGAGCTGTGGAGTCTCTCTGCAGCTGCCCCTGCCTGTGCAAACCCATCTAGGAAATGCAAGTGGGCTAGCCCGTGTGGGTTGTCACAAGCAATCTATAAAATTAAGTCTATATATAAGTAGCTTCACGGGCTAGTCCGCTTGTATCTCTAAACCTATCTCCACCCACTTGGAACAAAGTGGGCCTGAAGAGTAGAGGGTGGCTCATGGTGGGCTCCTGACTCGATGTCAGGGGCGGATACATGCCTAGGGTTTATAAAAAAATATTAGCAACATTTATATCTTTAAATAAGTTTATGATGAAAATATATTTACCGATTCATAAATAATATTAATTATGTATTATACATAATAATATTTTCTTATATATATATGTTTAGTTAAAATTAAAAATGTTTGACTTCTATCAAAATAAGAATGATACTTTTCTAGGACAGAGAAAGTTTTTTTCTTGAATGGAAATGCTCCTACACGGGCATCTGGCCTGTTTCCTTCGTGTCAGACGCTTTTTTAACTGGATCAGAATCTATACCTACTAACGCCCAACAGTCTTCACCTTTCTCTCCCACGCCGCTGCTCGTCTCTCTCACGCGGTTTCTCGTCTCCCTGATGATGACGCGGCTGCTCATCTCCTCGACGCCGCTGACCGCCTTACTCCCTCACTGCCTGCTTTCCTTCCTCACTGCCTGCTTTCCTCCCTCACGGCCCCGCCAGCCCATGCCCGTCCTTGTTCTTCCCTCTTGCCGCTGCACCCGCTCGCCTTCCTACCTTGCCTCCATGGCAACAAAGTGGATCTAAGTGGACACCTTTATGGTGAGGTGTTTCTCAGCTATGAAATCCTCCTTGGTTGGGTGTCTCTCGACGATGAACTACACGCTGAAGGTGTGGCCTCGCTGGCTACAAGCTCCTCCATGGTGGTCGGGCTCATTCACAGGCAAACGCAATTGGATCTGCACTCTACCGTGGGTTATGTTGTAGTATGTGATATGTTACAACGGTCAATCTTGGATGTTACATGTTTTGGGTCACTCAGCATAAAATTGGATTTTGCGGTGTTGCAACAGTCGATTTGAGATGGTTCAACATGTTTTTCTGAATGTTGCAGTAGTCGATTTAAGATGTTGCAACATATTTTTTTTAATGTTGCAACATGTTTTTTTATGTTGCAACAATCGATTTGAGATGTTGCAACATGTTTTTTTAAATGTTGCAACAGTTGATTTAAGATGTTGCAACAAGTTTTTTTATGTTGCAACTGTTGATTTAAGTGTTGCAACATGTTTTTTTGATGTTACATGAGGTTTTAGTATATGTTGCAAACCTTTATTCTTGAATGTTGGGAGCAATGATTAACATCTTATCCATTTCTCTCTTTCCATCCCCCCCTCCCCCCTCCCCTCGGCAAGGTGCGATGTCTGCAAAAGTTATAGGAAATGCAACCACCATTACCGTGGTTTACTATTGCATCACAGGATAAAGGAGGGAGCCGGAAGGGATGAGCATTGGGTGGGATGGGTAGAGCGAAAGCCTCTAGATCCGAAAGGGGTGAGGCGCAGTGGAAGCCTCTAGATATGAATGGGAAGGAGCGCTGGGATGGGACGGGTAGAGCGAAAGAGTCCGGATCAATTGTTTATATCCGGACGTACGGGCGCTTGCTTTGGGCGCCGTGATGAGCACACACGGCCTCGCTCACATCCGTCACGTCACGTACGCAGATCAAGGTGTATATGCACTACTGTACATTATGAAACCCATCGGCGTCGCCCGGCCAGGGCTAGTACCCGGTAGGGGCGGATCAACACAAAGCGGCAATGCAAACTGTTAGAAATTTAGGCATTTTTATTATCAGTTTAATCCAGAAATATAACATCAGCAGGTTTGTGACGGCATATATGTGTATGTGTATATTTCTTATGAACGCTACAGCATGCATAGATGACATATAGATCAATACAGTAATCAGAGAGATTAGACTGTACCCAGTGGAGGATCCCATGCCGAGGGCATCGGAGGCTCCATTCGCACTAGTCGACATAGTGCGTTGCTCGAAGTCGCGGACCACAGTCGATGCAGGAAGATGTTCGCAGTGCAGTCCCACGAACGGATCACCAGGAAGAAGATGCCTTGACATTCCAGGGAGAAGACGGATCCAAGAGCGATCCAGCAGGAAGAAGATGGACGAGCAGTCGCGAATCGCTCCCCAAAAACCTAATCGCCACTCACCCCGTGCAGGATTCTTAGGCGGCCGAGGGTTTCGGAGGCACCTGCTCTCCCGCATCCTCCATGCGCGCAGAGGTACGGGACGGGGAAGCCAGAAGGCTGCTGATCTGTGGTTCTCTCGGGAACTGTTGTGGAAGACGGGATCTGGACTGACTGAAAGGTCCTAATACGGCTAGAGGGGGGTGAATAGCCTATTTAAAAATCTACAAATCAACTAGAGCAATTTGATTAGTATGACAAATAGCGTAATGCAAACTTGCTCTAGCTCTACAAGGGTTGCAAGCCACCTATCCAACAATTCTAGTTGCAATGATTACTTAGGCACATAAACTTGCTATGTAACTACTCACTAAGAGCTCTCAATCTTGCTACTCTAAAGAGCTCAACTAGATGAATGTAAATAATAAAGCAAGCTCTCAATTCTAATTACACGAAAGAGCTTGTATCAACTAGTTTGCAAGAATGTAAATAAGTGTGTAGGGTGATTATACCGCCATATAGGGGATGAACCAATCACAAGATGAATATATAGCCAATCACCGGGAGAATTCCAAAGACAAGAGACAATCGATTTTCTCCCGAGGTTCACGTGCTTGCCAACACGCTACGTCCCCGTTGTGTCGACCAACACTTGGTGGTTCGGTGGCTAAGAGGTGTTTCACAAACCTCGTCCACACGATAGGACACCGCAAGAACCGACCCACAAGTGAGGTAACTCAATGACACGAGTAATTTACTAGAGTTACCTTTCGGCACTCCGCCAGGGAAGGTACAACTCCCCTTACAATTACCGGAGATGGCCACGAACAATCACCAACTCGTGCCAATCCTCCACCGCTGCTCCAACCGTCTAGGTGGTGGCAACCACCAAGAGAAACAAGCGAAATCCGCAGCGCAACACGAATGCCAAGTGCCTCTAGATGCAATCACTCAAACAATGCACTTGGATTCTCTTCCAATCTCACAATGATGATGGATCAATGATGGAGATGAGTGGGAGGGCTTTGACTAAGCTCATAAGGTTGCTATGTCAATAAAAATGGCCAAGAGTGTGAGCTTGAGCCGGCCATAGGGCCTAAATAGAAGCCCCCACGAAATAGAGCCGTTGTACCCCTTCACTGGGCACAACACGGAGTGACCAGACGCTCTGGTCATATTGACCGGACGCTGGACCCAGCGTCCGGTCGCCCGATGTAAGCCACGTGTCATTCTGAGTTAAACCTGAGCCGCCAGATCTCAACGGCTATTGACTAACCGGACGCTTCGGCACAAGTGACCGGACGCTCAGACCCCAGTGTCCGGTCATTTCCAGTAAGCTCCCAAAACCGACTTTTGCCGACCGGACGCGTCCGGTCAAGCTTGATCGGACACAGCCCAGCGTCCGGTGCTCAACCCTAACCACTGTGCCGTCTGACAGCTCGACCGGACGCAGCCTTTCAGCGTTCGGTCGCTGAGTGACTTCATATTATCCTTAGAACTGTTAACCTTTATAATTATAGTCTGGTTATCGCAGTTCATAGAAATAGCCGATATGGGTTTTTCAACAACCGGTAAATCCATAAGGAGATCACGAAGCCACTCAGCCTCAGATCCAGCAGTGTCTAATGCTGTGAGTTCTGCTTCCATTGTAGACTTCGTTAAGATAGTCTGCTTGCAAGACTTCTAGGAAACAACGCCACCTCCAAGCGAAAACACATATCCACTTGTGGCATAAAGCTCATCAGCATCAGAAATCCAGTCGGCATCACAGTAGCCTTCCAGCACTTTTGGATATCTGGTATAACAAATACCATAACTCATGGTCCCTT
Organism: Miscanthus lutarioriparius; assembly: GCA_904845875.1. Taxonomy (NCBI): domain Eukaryota; kingdom Viridiplantae; phylum Streptophyta; class Magnoliopsida; order Poales; family Poaceae; genus Miscanthus; species Miscanthus lutarioriparius. Next base: position 160,917 of record CAJGYO010000657.1, on the reverse strand, counting down.
TTAGGTAGCGCATTACTCTCTCAAGAGCACGCCAGTGATCATCTCCCGGGTTTGACACAAACCGGCTCAGCTTGCACACAGCAAATGAGATATCATGCCTTGTTGCACTAGCAAGATACATGAGCGAACCAATGATCTGGGAATATCTCAACTGATCCCTTGCTATTCTCCGATTTTTCCTCAATAGCACACTAGGGTCATAAGGTGTAGGATCGGGTGTATAGTCACTAAATCCAAAGCGACTCAGTATATTTTTCACATAGTGGGTTTGTAACAGAGTTACCCCACCATCACCTTCTCTTTGAAGCTTGATATTAAGAATAACATCAGCTTCTCCCAAATCTTTCATCTCAAAAATTTTAGATAGAAATTCCTTCACCTCCTCGATCACTTTGAGGCTGGATCCAAAGATCAGTATGTCATCAACATATAAGCACAAAATGACTCCTTGACCCCCACCATACCGATAGTATACACATTTATCAGCTTCATTCACAACAAAGCCAACAGATGTTAAAGTTTTGTCGAACTTCTCATGCCATTGCTTAGGAGCTTGTTTTAGGTCGTATAATGACTTTAATAATTTACACACCTTGCCTTCTTGACCATTTGCTTCAAACCCATCAGGCTGATCTATATAGATCTCCTCCTCCAACTCTCCGTTTAGGAAAGCTGTCTTAACGTCCATTTAATGAACGATGAGACCATAAGAGGCTGGCAGGGAAAGCAAAACTCGAATTGTGGTCAATCGAGCAACCGGTGAATAAGTATCAAAGAAATCCTCACCTTCCTTTTGGGTATAACCCTTGGCCACAAGCCTTGCCTTGTACCTCTCAATAGTACAATCACGCCTAAGCTTTTTCTTGAACACCCATTTGCACCCTATAGGTTTGCACCCATAGGGACGATCAATAATTTTCTAAGTTCCATTAGACATAATAGAATCTATCTCACTCCGTACTGCTTACTTCCATAAGTCAGCATCAGGAGAGGAATATGCCTCTTCAATGGTCGTTGGTGTGTCATCCACAAGGTACACAATATAGTCATCACCAAAAGACTTTGTAGTCCTCTGTCTCTTACTTTTTCTGGTGACTATAGTGTCATCCTCCTCGGGATTTTGTACATAGGGTTTCTCAATTTGTTCTATCAGAATAAAGTTTTCATGTTCATGGTGAATTATAAATTCATGACCAGTTGTGCTAGGTGCATTTTTCATGGGAAACTCATTCTCAAAAAATGTATCGTCTCTAGATTCCATGATTGTATCAACAACCATCTCAGAAACACTAGAGTTTATAATTAAAAATCTATAACCCACGCTCTGAATAGCATAACCAAGAAAGACACCATCAATAGTCTTTGGTCCAAGCTTTCGCTTTTTGTTTATTGGTACATTCATATTTGCCAAACAACCCCAAGTTCGCAGGTAAGAGAGATTTAATCTCTTCTTCTCCCATTCCTCGAATGGTGTAATTTCTGTATTCTTTGGGGGCACTCTATTCAGGACATGACATGTTGTCAATATAGCCTCACCCCACCATTCCTTAGATAGTCCCGTAGTCTTCAACATGGCATTAACAAAATCAGTTAAAGTGTAGTTCTTTCTCTCTACAATCCCATTGGACTTTGGTGAGTATGGTGGCGTCCTCTCATGAATAATTCCATGCACCGCACAAAACTCAGAAAATTCATTTGAGAAATATTCTCCCCCGCGATCGGACCGCGAACGCTTGATTTTCTTCTCAAGTTGATTTTCTACCTTAGCTTTATAGACCTTAAAATAATGCAACACTTCATTTTTTGTTTTTAATAAATACACGTAGCAGAATATAGTACAATCATCTATAAATGTCATGAAGTATCGTCTACCGCCTTTAGTCAATTCGCCATTCATTTCACACAAATCAGAATGAACGAGTTCTAATGGTGCCAACTTCCTCGCCTCAGCAGCCTTGTGAGGCTTGCGCGGTTGCTTCGATTGCACACACACCTGGCACTTAGAATCTTTGACTAAGTTAAATTTCGGGATTAAATTCAGATTTGCAAGCCGCGTGAGACAGCCAAAATTAATGTGACAAAGTCGTGAATGCCATATATTCGACTCATCCGAAATAATAACATTGTTCACTACTTTATTACACACATCATCAAGCAAAGATAAGCGGAACAAGCCTCCGCAATCATAACATTTTCCAACAAATGTTCTATGTCTCGACACAACATATTTATTGGACTCAAGCACAATTTTAAAGCCATCGCGACACATCTGAGAAGCGCTAACAACATTCTTTTTGATGGAGGGGACATGCTGCACGTTCTTCAATAGCACCGTCTTTCCCAAAGTAAACTTCAGAACGACCGTACCAGCACCAAGAACACGCGCATACGAACCGTTTCCCATCAGCAAGGCTCCAGTCCTGCCGGCCTGATAGGAAATAAACAAAAAACATCAGCACACACATGAATATTAGCACCACTGTCCATCCACCACTCAGGTGAAAGACAAACTGAAAGAACAAAGGGTAAAGAATTACCATATCCAGATGTTCCTCCTCCAGTCTCGCTAATAATCACGTTTGCTGATTTCTTTTCTTGCTTATATTTATGGTCTGGACACGCACTTGCCCAATGCTCATCACTCCCGCAAACAAAGCATCCTCCACCTTTCTTGTTGTTTTTCTTCTTAAACTGTGCAGTCTGCTTAGGCTTTGCATTGTTGTTCTATTGCATGTTCTTCTTTTTATTACGAGATGCAAATGAGTTTTTTCTTCTACACCATATTGGCAGCGGAAGACTTAACTCCTTTTTCACGGTTGTCTTTTGCTCTCGCCCTGTCCTCAACATTAAGAGATCCAATAAGCTCAGCCACGCTAAACTCTTGCCTTGTGTTTTAGAGAAGTAGCAAAATCCCTCCAAGAAGGTGGCAACTTAGCGATTATACCGCTGGCTACAAACTTGTCGGGCAACATACATGAAAAATGTTCTACTTCTTTCGCTAGCGCCTGTATCTAATGAGCCTGTTCGACCACAGAACGGTTTTCAACCATTTTGTAGTCATACAGCTGCTCCATAAGGTACACCTCACTGCCAGCATCAGAAACCCTGAACTTTGCCTCAAGAGCATCCCATAACTCTTTGCCTGAAGTACAAGATATGTAGTTTTTCTCATACTTAGGATGAAGTGCACTAATTACGGCGCCTCGAAACAGGTTATCGGCAGCCAAGAACTTTCGCTCCTCCTTAGGAGTGAACTGTTCAGGCTTTCCCTGTGCGGCGTGATAGCAGTTCATCGCCGTCAACCACAATACCATCTTTGCACGCCATATCATAAAATTCTTGCCATCAAAATTATTCGGCTTCAAAGCAGCAGCACATCCACTGACAGAAAATTGCCTATTATTACGTTTTTGGAATGTTAGAAATTTAGGCATTTTTATTATCAGTTTAATCCAGAAATATAACATCAGCAGGTTTGTGACGGCATATATGTGCATGTGTATATTTCTTATGAACGCTACAGCATGCATAGATGACATACAGATCGATACAGTAATCAGAGAGATTAGACTGTACCCAGCGGAGAGTCCCATGCCGAGGGCATCGGAGGCTCCATTCGCACTAGTCGATATAGTGCGTTGCTCGAAGTCACGGACCACAGTCGATGCAGGAATATGTTCACAGTGCTGTCCCACGAACAGATCACCAGGAAGAAGACGCCTTGACGTTCCAGGGAAAAGACGGATCCAAGAGCGATCCAGCGGGAAGAAGATGGACGAGCAGTCGCGGATCGCTCCCTAAAAATCTAATCGCCGCTCACCCCGTGCAGGATTCTTAGGCAACCGAGGGTTCCGGAGGCACCTGCTCTCCCGCGTCATCCGTGCGCGTAGAGGTACGGGACAGGGAAACAAGAAGGCTGCTGATCTGTGGTTCTCTCGGAAACCGAGGTACGGGACGGGAAAACCAGAAAGCTGCTGATCTGTGGTTCTCTCAGGAACCGTTGCGGAAGACGGGATCGGGACGGGGAAGCCAGAAGGCTGGCTGCTGATCTGTGATTCTCTTGGGAACTGTTGCGGAAGATGGGAACTGGACTGATGGAGGACAGGAAATATATGGCTGCTCCGGGGAAGGGAGAGAGGCAGCGGAGAATTCCAGGAGACGGAAGCGGAAGCGGAAGGGACGGTAACTGACGCAATCAGTTCGCCTGCAACATCAAAGGGAGTAACTCCCGTGATTATATGGATTAAGTGGCAAAAGACTGGCCACGCCCGCCCTCTCGCCGCCTGCCTCGCCACGCCCACGGCCCGGCCGGCGGAGGCGCGCGCACGTGTGGCACACCTTTATCCTTTTCTCAGCTTCTCAATTTAGATGTATAATTTTCAACCATATAAGCTGAGTCAGCGTTAAGTTAAAATCCCGTATGATATTAAACCGTACAACACTTAATGTTACGCACCATAAAATTTTATTTGATTTATTAAATATTATATGGGCCAATCCCATATTATATCCAACACAAACAGCTTCTGACTCCCAGGCTGATCGGTGCTAATATGCACGCCCTTTTGTGTTGAGATGAGTTCCACGGTATTTGCTTATTAGACTGGTTCCTGGACAGCGCTGCACGTAGTGGGTGGAGGCCTCAGGGTGATGCTGTGGCAGTATGGCCCTTCACTGTAGGTCGAAGTAAATCAAAACTATGAGCCTCGGAAACTTGCATCAGTCTCCCACTTTGCAATTGATAGGCTGATAGCTGATACCCCTACTATATATAGCCTTTAGTACACTGCTCCTCTGTCCAAAATAAGTGACGTTTTTTACTTTCACGCATTTTCTTTGACCGTTTGTCTTATTCAATTTTTTGTGTAAATTATAAAATAAATAAATCATTATTAAAATGTATCTAATGATAAAATAAGTCATAACAAAATAGATAATATTTATATAAAAATTTGAATAAGACGAACGGTCAAATAAGATTTCTGAAAGTAAAAAAACATCACTTATTTTGGACTGAGGGAGTATGTCCTAAATCAAACTTATAAATTTGATTAAATTTATAGAAATAAACAATAGTACTTACGACATCAAATTGGTATTATTGAATACATTATGAAGTATGGTTTCATAATTTATCACTTTGATGTGATAAATATTCTTCTCTATAAATTCGTTCAAACTTAGTGTGAGTTTAGTTGGAAGGACCATGAGCGCGTGATGGTACGATTTCTATTTTACCAGTGTTTGGTTCTGAGACGAAATAGGATAGGACATTAGGACCGCCCCCTGGTGGAAATATTCGCCCTAGATGTCGGTTGGCCTGTCCCTTAAAATCAAGAGGACATGGTCGTCCCTTATCAACTCCGTGTTCTTCCATCTTGTGCATAACTGGCATCTCCGCCCATGGAGCTTGAGACAGTGCGTCTCGACAACCGATCTCGTGGCCGCGGCGCACCTCCTCCTAAACAGAGCTCACGGCTTCGCCCCTCCTCCATAGCATGGATAGCATGAACGCTTGCTGTTGGAGGTTCGGCAAAGAGGTGGCGTGGACGGCTATTGCTAGAGCCTTCGTGGGGAGGCACAGAAGGCCAAGGCGATGTGGGGTGGGTGGGAGCAACACTTGTGCCCCGTGTACGATGAGGTGGTCGCTGTTGGTGGGCGAAGTAGAGATAAAGACAAGAGGCTATCTCCCGGATCTATCGATAACATGTGGAATCAACCGATAGTGTTAGATTTCTATTTATCTAACCCTATTTGACTGAATCACTCCCACCAAATAAAAAAATAGCTTATAAAAAATAGAATCGGTCTATTTCACCTCGTCTTCAAAACAAAAGACATAAATTTATTTATAATAATTTTAAGATCGAGGATCGAGGTAGTATTTTTTTTTAACCGAAGCAAAGGTGCCATCCCTCCCTGTAAAAAAAAAGGGCTTCTGAAACAACGACAAAGCCGCCTTTGGAGGCCCGTGGTGGCCACGGCCTCGCACGTGTGAGGCGTGACGACAAGCGCACCGCGCACAGTCCTAGCGTCCCGTCCCGTCCGCCGAGGCCCAGTTTCGTCAGTACCTACGATCGTCTGACCGCAGCAAAGGCAAATTAAGGTGACGACATCCTCTGTCCAGACGAAAACTGAGAACCCTACCAAATTCCTCAACAACGACTGGTGCTTTGGACTTAACCGAGTCCAGATCCCAGCTTTACCTAATTCCGACGACACTAACTGCGGTGGTTGAAACGCGACACGAGGTAGTAGATGTGTACCACTAGTACTAGTACTAGTTTCTTTTTAATCAAGTAAGTAAAACGAGCAGTTGATGACTTGTGTTGTGGGGAACACTAGCATGGTAGTGACACTCGTTCGTTTAACATGCTCGTGTTATATGGATGCATCTCAGTTGGATGGGTTTTTTCTTATAAGATACTTACACGAAAAGGTTATTGCTCACTCTCCCAGCCTCTCAGTTGCAGTTTGGCGGCTTTCTCCTTCTTCTTTTTTGGTTCAGAATCCAACTTCTCAGAAAAGCCCCATGTTCTAAACTTTCAGTTACCATCAGCTTTTGGGTGCAAATTAAACAGCTAAAGCATACTAAACTATACCAGCAGGCGCCTTCTGCAGAGGCAAATGTCAAGAACTGCATCATATGACTACGGCCATGGGTATTTGTGGGTTTCTTGGCCTTGCACGGCTTACCATATCACCACTATATAAATTTCTTCCCTTTCTAAAAAAAAAGTCAAGACACCAAGCTTTGGCGTTTTCACAAAATCAATAACCAGATTGAAAGCTGCGCCAACATTTCAACGTCAACTGGCTAGACTTTTGGTATTTCACGTAGAAGAAAACGGAGCTAGCTTAAGCTGATGTTCTTTGGGTATGATTATTCTCATTTGGAGCTATCTTCAACAGCGAAGTAGAACTGTAGTACGGATCAACCATTGCTGTTACGCAAACAGTGGCCTCTATGACATAGGAATTTTCATGTGAAATATTTGCCATGTTCGCTTGGCTGATAAGCCATGGTTTAAAGTAATGTTGGCTGATTTGTTGTGAGAGAAAAATATTGTTCGTTGGTTGAAAAAGTATGGCTTATAAGCCAAGCGAACAGGGCGAATCGATGTTCACATGAGTTTGAATCATCATATGCCCTGTTCGCTTGGTTTATAAGCCGTACTTTTTCAGTCAACAAACAATATTTTTCTCTCACAACAAATCAGCCAACAGTACTTTCAGCCATGACTTATCAGTCAAACGAACGGGCCAATAGTTATTGTATGTATAACCAGCAATTTTTATCCTGACAGGCTATATATAGTAGGCTTATGTTAAATACATGCATATCAGTCGTTAGTTTTAATGGCATATAGAATCCGTTTTATATGAAGAGAGTCAACATCCGCCGCAAAACTTCGCATGATCGTTCACACTCGCTGGCTTATCTTTTTATTTTAGGCTAAAAAATGGTATCGGCTATTCAACTTATTCTCTACGTTATGTTTATAAGATGATTTAGTTCAAAACAAACTAATTAGTTTGTCCTAATATATATTTAAAAACAAATGGAGTATGGAAGCACGTGCCCATTTTATAACATCCCCAATAGTTTTTTCTTAAACTCACACTCTAAATCATTATTTGAATAGTCATTTAAATAAAAGTCGCCCTCTATATCTTTCCATCCTCCAATAACTTCTCTATATGTTGTGATTACTAAAACACACCCATAGTAGAGTAAATTATACTTTTTTTTTTGTGAGGGGTACTTGACAGCCCAAATATTTGACGATAAGCTTACTTGTAATATATTGTACTCTGTCATGTTCTTTTCTTTGTTTCTAATTGACCGAATTTTTCCAAACGTACCCGTGCAGATGGTGACATGGTTTTTGACTCGCACGGAAATATCCAGAGTGTTCTATCCATCTGTCAGAAAGGTGGAGAAAAAAAGTCGCCATTGAACATGGGAGGTGGTTCATCCCCACCGGACATCTTTCTCTAAACGGTGAAGCATAGTTCAATGAGCATGAGACTCTGATATCAATTGAATGGATTAAGATGCATAAAAGAAGGGGGAATTGAGCTAATTTAAAGGACTCGCAAAATTAACACCTATTGTTTAATCTATTTCACCATAGTACCTAAACAAGTGTTTCTAGTGTACCGTATAAAGTTTTGCAAACTAGTTCTAATCCTATTTTATCACGACAATCTAGGAATGTAAATTTCGTGAAAGTAAATGCTCAAAATAAAAAGAGGATTAGCAGCACATCGATACATATTATCAGTAATTCAGTATACCACGCGAACTAAGCCCTCAGTTGGTTAGGTTTCTTGTGGTGGAATCTGTCCACTAAGGTTCAAGCCCTCGACTTGACATAGGTGAAAAAAAAAAGTAATTCAGTATACCACAGTACCAGACTTGTCAAATTTCGTGGTTGAGCGACAAGAAAGGATGCCAGTTTGAGCATGAAATTAATTGCCTAAAACAATTCATTTTACATTGAGAGTTTAAAATCGAGTGAACAGTAAAGCCAGCATTGCCACCAATTCAAACTTCAAACACGATGCTAAAACAGTTGGACAGCCAAATGTTCAGAATTCTGTTGGAGTAGGATATCTATCCTTGAAAACTCGTGATACCGAAGAGGCGAAGAGACTTTGATGCAGGCAAACGAACCGGTCAAACGGATCCCTGATAGCTACTATTACTTTTTTATTTTATTTTTTGCAAATTGACGATCACAACGCACACACACTGACCCATACAGGTCGGACGTCCGAGCAGTTGGACTATGAATATCCCTGTTGAAAACCGACATCCGAGTTTGTGACTATTCTCAGTCGTCAGCAGCCGTTCAATTTGCAGCTAGACACACATCAGGCTCCAGTGCACCTCGATGACTTGAGAGTTGAGAAGCTAATAATGATTATGAGTGATTCTCTCCCAGCATAACATCCATTTACCAGCAGCAAAATGTGTGTACCTGTAGCCTAGAGGACGACATGACGAGGAGCACAGGAGCCGTGAGAGACTGAGAAGCCTGAATGCAACGCAGCCCTCCGCCTTTCGGAGCGCGTGCAGGACCAAGCGCATCCGAGAATAAATAAGCCAATGCGCTTGTTTGTGAAGGACGGGATTTGGCGTACGGCGTGCTACACAGTGCAGGCGTTACACCGTCTTGAGAACTCAGAAAGAGACGCGTGCTGTTCACGATCCCGAGCTCGCGTATTCATCCGACTCTCCGAGTGCATGCGCCACTCTCTCCGACTGGACCGGGACACGTGCAGGTGCAGTGCAGCGCGTTTTTACCTTGTTCGTTTCGGCTGAATCGATCGTGGACTATAAGTCAGAAGTACTGCTGTCTGATTTGGTGTGAGAGAAAAATATTGTTACAACTTATAATCCACAATTGTATAAGCCGAAACGAACAGGCTTAGGTCCGGCCATTGGCCAGCGGGGCCGCAGTCGGAGTAGCTCGTGCACGCTGCATCGTCCGAGCTCAATCGTATATCGTATATGGGCGCCTGCATGCGAACGAAACAAGGCAGATCGCCGGATCGGTTTCAGACTCCGAGCATGCATAGGCATACGTGCTGAGAGTTTGAGACCGATTCAGCGATCCGCTTCGCTTTGTTTTGTTCGTAGGAAGGCGCGATATATGATCGAACTTGGACGATGCAGCGTGCGCTAGCTGCTCGCAAGTTCGGACGCCCCGGCCCCCGGGGCTCGATCGTCCCGTGCTCGCGGTTCCGGAGAGACCACGCGTGAGGCCTGCGTGCGGGCTCCGCGTCCTGCAGGCCACACGGTACGGCGCCAAGCCGGCCGTTCGCGCGTTTTCCTTCCCCGTGTGCACCCGTTTTTTCACCGTGCGGCCAGCTTGCTGCCTGAATACGGAACGCGCAATCGACTGTCTGCCCTGCGTATCTGATGATAGGAGTGCAGGATTCTGAGACGAATCCTGTCCGAACAGTGCCTATGCCTGCAGGCCTTTGTGGCTTTGTTGACCACCCACTCGATCCGGCCATGTATCTTCGTGCAAGCTAGAAAGAAAAGGCAAAGGGAAACAGATAAGGATCGTTTGGATCATGCAATTGAATTTATTCTAATAATTACAATTTAGACATAGATTAATTAAGCTAATATAGTTGTATATGGAATATATTTGATATTTATTGTGAGACATATGAGGGACATACTTATATGTTGCATTTCTATTGTAGGGAAGTGAATTGAAGAATGTGCTATAAGTTGAAGAATAAAATTATAGCATAGTGATTTATAGAATCCATTTATATCTCTCACCCTATGAATTTGAGATAGGCTTATTTGTGAGTTTGAGAAAATTATGGAATATCAAATTTCAAACTAAATAACCTAGATTTTAATTCCTCCAAAATAATTGCATCCCCATAAGTGATTTACGATGCTTGCGAGTGAACAAGCGCTAGTGCTAATATCTCTGTGTGTACAATACACATCGGTCGACATGCATGATTCGAGTTAGTTCGGCATCGTATCTCCGCCTGTCAGTCTGTCACATGAACTGGTGAACCTACTCAAATCTTTTCGGATCTTTATTTGTACGATCATCGGCCGTTCCAACTTTCCGAGGCCATCTTCAAAATAAAAGGCATCGCAGTGTGTATAGGCTATAGAGGAATAGACTTTACGTTGAACTGCAAATTAAAGGAGCATCTTTGTGCATTATTAGTCAGTGCAGTACAACGTACAAAGTTGCGAAGTAGCGATGCAAAATTGTCTGACGTTCTCCTTGTCCGTTCACATGTATATATGGCTAATACTTCCTCCAATTGGAATAGCTTGACGTACGCTTCCAAACAGCAACAGCTTAATTGATCTGCAATTACATCATTTTTTGGCCGTCGGGAGCGTCATCTACTTCCTGAGCTCTGGAGGTAGTCGCAACCTGGAGGACGGTTCAATTTCCATTTGTATGATTATGCATATGCATGATTAAATGTACTACTACTACTACACATTAGACAGACCGTATCTTAATTGCATTTAGTATTGGAATCATTTGAACAATCTCTATCAGACAGACAGGCTTAAATATGCACACTCCAGAAATACTAATACCAAGGCTGACAGGCCACCAGTTCTCTTGCGTGTGTATGCATGTTTTTTTCCTTTGTCTCCCAAATAAAACTGATCATTTATTATTTAGGACGTTGTAGATGCCGACGCATACACTAAGGGGCTGATTGGTTTGTCTGAACGAGACCATCCTTGTACCCTTTGTCTGCTTCAACTTATTCATCTGTCGTGTTTGGTTTCCCGTCTCGTACGCTTTGTCTGCTTTGTTTCATTTCGCTGCCCTCCACCATCCCGCACGGCTCCGTCTTCTCAATTTTCACTTCCCTCGCGATGCAGGACGACACAATGCACCCATAATATAAGGGTCCATGTGTCACACACTCAAAACTCTTATCCATACATGCAACCAAACAAGATCACATCTCGTACTGGATCAACAACAAAGACAACCAAACACGACTGGGTGTACAATTTGAGCATGTATCTCATAATCTTAGAGTGTCTCTCCATCCTAGCTCTTCGTCACCAAAGCAACCAATCACGCTCTAAGTTTACTGACATACACACACCAATTCTGTGCCTGGGACTGGGACGACGTCTCTTTCGTTGCTACGATCGAGTTCATCAATCGCAACCAGAGGACTGGCCTGTTCAGATCAGGCGTGTACAATGTGGTTAGCTAGGACGTCAATCAGGTGGTATAGGTAGGGGAACCTGATGAACGGTAACGGCTGACGCTGACGCTTGCTTGGCACGCCACGCGACCTGCTGACGGTGACGGCTGACGCTGAGGAATCCATCGGCCCTGCCATCGGACAAGACAACCTGAGTCTGACTTCTGAGCGAGGCGACGCCCTGCGCTGACTGACGCGCAGCACAGGCATTCCGGGCATTGGGAGGCACACACCTTGCTCACGTGGCAAGGAAGAGAGGACAGTGGCGCAGGCATGCAGGCCTAGGCCGCTAGGCCAGGGCAGACGAGACCAACGGGGGAGAGACATGAGGGCCTGCACCGCAGATCGGAGGGGACGTGAACGTGACACACGGATCTTCGCCGTGGGCAGCTCGACAGGGGACGCGCCATGGGTTAAAAAAGTGTTAAAAATAAAAAAAATCGTCGGAGTCGAGATACGTGAGGTCCCCGTAGGTTGGAGCTCCTCCCTGACTCCTCTCGCCACACCCTTCTTCCCAGCCAAGCAGTCTACAGGCAGATCCAAGGCTCTACGTTGGATGGAGGACTCCGGCGACTCCAATTTCGATTGTGCATCGTCTGTTGCCTAGTCGCCGTACCTGGAAGCCGCTCGTCGGGCCATCAAGGTGACGGCCTCGCCCAGGCTACATTGCCGTGTGAAGGGGAGAGCTCTGCCTCGCGTCCGGTCATCATCACCAAGAAGAGACGGCGCCACCGTCGTCGTTGAGCCAGGACCGGGGACACCGACGGTCCTCCAGCGGCGCCCCCACACCCGGCTACTAGGGCGCCCACGCACCAGCGGCTCGGCCCACAGTCGGTTGTGCGTGTGCCCGTGGCACCAGCGCCTCGGCTCGCAGCTTCCTCGACGTCACGTTCCTTGAGCGGGCGTGCCTGTCGACACCGACGGCTTCGCGCTTGTTCAAAGCCGCTGGCATTGGCGTCATCGTGCCCTGCCCCACCATCGTCGCCAGCGGCCGGTGCCGCCTTCACTCGTCGGTCTCTGTTTCAAGTTTCAACTGTCTGGCTGGGGACCACATCGCCGCTCGGTGCACCTTCCCATCCGGCTGCCTTTTCTGCCTCAGCACAGAGCACCGAGCGAGGAACTGCAAGCACGGTCGTTCGCACCCGTGCGTTTCCTCGGACAGGGTGCGGGAGCCTCCAAGGCGCGGTCCTCGCCGTCGTGCTGTTTGTGGCAACCATGGTCGCTCTGGTTCACGGCCACGGCGACTCCGTCTTGATCGCGATGGTGACGTTGGCGACAATGGCGGCGACGACCGTGATTGGCGAGGTGCCGGAGCCACAGCTTGAGCCTAGGTGGGGCCCAACGTTCCAGCAAGCGCCACCTGTCCTTGTGGGAGAGATTCTCTGCCCGGCCCAATCGGGTATCGGTCCCTCGTCGTCTGGGCCATGCAGGAAGTGCCTACTGCTGAAGGTGCGCAATGTCACCAGCCCTCGTCACTATGGCAGAACTGCCTGAGCTAATAGCCTCCCAAGAGTATCTGTCTACCATTAGACATCAAGTATCTAAAGGAGCACATTAAATCAGATTGTTCCGTCGAGCACACCTAACGGGAGAACTCGAAAATCCACATCTTTCATCGGGATCATAAACGAGAGGATAAAGCTTACAACATTGTTATCCATTTCTTATATCACTTTATTACAACATTAGAGTACTTAAACAAGTTGAATGCAGTAGCGAAAATTAAGCATATGATCAGAGTTATAGCAGAAACATAACAAGTTCAAAAACTAGTGGTATTAAGACAGCTTCTCCTGTACATCAGGAGCTTTGTTTTTTGTTGTTATTCCGGCAACATACAATTTTGTCGTTGTTTGTCTATAGAAAAAATAGTTCATTGTCTCTTGTGAGTTGTTCTTTTAATTGTAGTAGTTGTCTCTTATGACTTATTGTTTAAAAAGTCTCAAAAAACCAGGCACCTAAAATATAGCAACTCACTATTAAGATAGTCTTCTAAAGGAAGAACCGAAGTACTTATCCACAATAGGTTAGATTGGTTGCATGCACAACCCCTTCTTCAGGCTCCGATAATGCAAAGTAGACTTGATTGGTTGCCTATACATAGCCTTATGCAGCGTAGCACTATCCTCAAAGCAGTGTGTATCTGCATCCCACTATTCACCCGAATTCGAGCGTATCCACTGGGCAGAACTAGATGGCACCTGCTCTGTAGCAGCCTTGCAGCCGCTCTGCAGCCCACCCACACCCGCTCTGTAGCGGCTCCCGAGATAGGATTCCCCCCGCGTCTCCCTCTCGCTATCGTCGCCGGCCACTGAGGAGTAGTAGGCCCCGTTCGTTTGGAGGAATCTGGAGAAATTTATGAGAGAAACCATCCATGAACAGTAAAATTCCTCCGTGAACAGTGCTTCCTCCATACCAGCCGAACGAGGCCGTAGTCGACGGGCTCCCTCACGGCGGTCTTGACCCACACAACGGTGGTCTGCGCGACCTCCCCTCATGACAAATAGCTGCCACGCAGCGACGGCGCGCCACGACTGTAGTATCTAATGCGGGCAACCAAACAGAGATTTATACTGTTAAAAGTAGAAATACAAGACAACCAAACACTGCTTGAAAGCATAAGACTATGCTGGATTGGATATCTAATATTAGACCCTTATGCTGGTTACCACAATATAAGCAACCAATTAGACCCAATAAGAAGAAGAATAGCACCCAATAGATATGTGTTTCCAGAAATTTTATGCTACCTAGCTTCTAAGTAACATTTAAGAGAAACGGTTCTCTTTAAAATTATTTCCTTTTTTAAGCTTTTAAATGAAACAGATTTAGATTTGATGTGATTAATAAAATTACATTGCAAGTAAAATAAACCATCCACATTCCTAATGGAAGCCCCGAAGAAAATCCTGTGGCGTCTAGAGACCCAACTTTTCAAAAAAGAAAACACAAGAAGATTCGACTCAATAACTTGAGGAGGGTGATTCTACTTGTTACTTCCTCCATGTCAAATTATAAAACATTTTGTCTTTTTCTAAACGTAGTGTGTATATAAGTGCATAGCAAGTTATGTATCTAGAGCGGAGGAAAGTAGTTTTTACAGGCCTCACCATTCCATGAACTAACCATTCTATTTTTCTTATATAAGCTCGATTATAGTGGATTATTAGCCCTTCTGCTAAAAAAACAATTCCTCTAAAAGAATATTATCAGCTCAGGTTCACATTTACCAGGTGCATACAATCCGAATCAGATACAATATACAAGTCTGAGTTTATTTTTGAAGTAATAAAAAAGTTATTGGATTACAAATGCACATTATTATCTGATCGAATTCCAAATACAATAGTAGAGGATATGCTTGAATATACACACTGCAATCGAATACTGAGGAAAGGCTTAGCTTTTTAGCTTTTTTCTCAACTACTCCAAAAAGTTCTCACGCTAATTTGTTTACAAGCATTAGCAGCTTAAGATTGTCCTTAGCTCGTACACGTGTAAGATCAACAGGCCTACTTACTCCAAAATGAGGGCAAGTAATCTGAGCCACGAACGCCGTCACTCCCTTAGAGCGTTGCTTTCCTGAGACAGGGGTTTGGTAAGCGCAATAGTCTCAGAGGTAAGAGAGGTTGGGGACGGATCGAGGGCAACTGATGCTGGGCTTGTCACCTCACCTGTCGTCTCCGCCTTCACTGCGCATATATACCGCCTGCTGCCCCTCCCCAAGCCGTGCTCTCTGCATCATCCAACCAGAACCGGGGAGCCGTGACAGGCTGACAGCTTAGGCGAACCAAGAACACGCAGGGACAGACAGGGAGAGGCATGGGGCGAGGGCGAGCGCCGTGCTGCGCCAAGGTGGGGCTCAACAGGGGCTCCTGGACGCCGCAGGAGGACATGCGCCTCATCACCTACATCCAGAAGCACGGCCACACCAACTGGCGCGCGCTGCCCAAGCAAGCAGGTAGGCTCGTTGGGCATGGCAAATCAAATGTGCATGGCGAGTTGATGGAAGCAGAGGAGAGATGTGCAGTCACTTTTGGGGCGTTTGCTGATCCTGTTCATGTCCATGCCTTTTTTTTTGTCTGGATGGATAGGTTTGCTTCGGTGTGGGAAGAGCTGCAGGCTGCGGTGGATCAACTACCTGCGGCCGGACCTCAAGCGCGGCAACTTCACCGCCGATGAGGAGGAGACCATCATAAGGCTGCACGGCTTGCTCGGGAACAAGTAAGCGTTAAGCCGTCGATTGTTGCGACAGCGAATTTCGACTCGATCCTTGCTGTTCATATCTGGCCATCTGGGGTTCTTGCGTATACTGTATAAATTTGGACTGATGTTTTGAACAAATTTGATCTATATGTCAGATGGTCTAAGATCGCTGCCTGTCTACCGGGAGGACGGACAACGAGATCAAGAACGTGTGGAACACGCACCTGAAGAAGAACTGGCGCCGCGGGAGAAGCAGAAGGCTGGCGCGGCGGGCAAGAACGACGACGGCGCGGCAAGCGGCGACGCCGGCACGCCCGCCACTGCTGCCTCGTCCTCGGCGTCCTCCTCGATGACGACCAACAACAATTCCGGGCGCAGCGACAACTCCGGCGACCATTGCGGCACGAGCAGGGAGCCAGACGACGCGATCGACGTATCCCTCCTCCAACTAGACGACATAGACGTCTCGGACATGCTGGTGGACGCGCCCCCGGCGGCGCAGCCAATGCTGTCGCCGTGCTCCTCGTCGTCCCTGACGACGTGCGTCGGCGGCGTGGAGGAACTGATCGAGCTGCCAGTGATCGAGATCGAGCCGGAGATCTGGAGCATCATCGACGGCGAGAGCGCTGGCGCGCCGGACGCCTCACGAGGCGATGCAACAGCGCCATGTACGGGCACCGCCGCCGTCAGCACCAGCGAAGCAGAGGAAGCGGCGAACGATTGGTGGTTGGAGAATTTGGAGAAGGAGCTGGGCCTGTGGGGCCCAGCGGAGGATACTCAGGCCCACCCTGAGCTACTGGACCACATAGCAGGCTTCAGCCCACTGGGCGCCTTGGAGTTGGAGAGGGACCCAGTCTCCACCTACTTCCAGACCGCACCCGCCGTTGACCATCTGCCGTTCTGCTATGACCATGAGCAGCAACAGGACGGATCCCCTCCGTCCCGTTGAGATCGAAGGCTGAGGGTTAAGAACGATCTGATCGGACGGACGGGGTTAATTGCTATATTACCTTCAGCAATGGGCTACTACTACTATACAAGAGGATAGAACAACGAACATCTTGGTTCTTGGAGATGTTTGATGCGTCAATTCAAGTAGTTTGTTTGATGCAGTGGCAAGTTCATGTGTCTAGGTCAATTAGAATGCACATACAGAACCGTCCAAAGAAAGAAGACCATGCATGTAGAGTGAAAAGACTAGCACTCTTCTTAACAGCGTTTAATGCAGATATAGCTAGCTGCTCCTGGGGTTTGTTTGGTATGGAACACTGGACTCCAGTCTGATTGTCTGAAGATGGAGGCAACGAGCTAGGGAGTGTCGTCCGCCGTCGTGTTGCTTGGTTTGTGGCTTTGTGCAGTGTGCATATATAGAACATGACGTCATCGTGATGTAAGCGCTTGCTCATCCGAGAGTCCTACTACCACTACCGACCATATATGATGTCCTTTGTGAATCATCACCGGGCTCTGATTATGCTTTGGAACCCTTTTGCTTTTGACAATGCGATGTAACCTTTTCTCTCTCCTCGCTTTTCATTTGCCACTCTTTCTTCCATTTCCTTTTCGTTCTTTGTTTGTTTTCTTCTTTATGTAAATCTGCCTGTCTCTTCTTAATGATAGTGAAGTGCCGTAAAAAGAAACCACATGTTACTCGATGATAGTGAAGTGCCGGAGTAAGTTACCTAATCAAGAACTGGAGGCATATGGTTTCGTATATTTTCATCAGACTAATTGAAAATTAAGAGGTGTGATAAGCTCCACGTCAGTCAATGATGTTCACTGTCACTCAGATGTTACATGATGCCTGCACAAAGACACGACATGCTATATACTACATCAACCACAGTAGAAAAATTAGTCTGATGACAGGGTTCGTGCTAACCCTTAACCTGAGCCCAGCCAGCCTGACATTTTGTTCTGTTGGGTCGGCTACAGAGCTGACAGGGTTCTTCAGGAAATAACGAGCTCAGGTGATTGGACAGGCTTTTGTGGGCCTAATATTAGAGAAGTCCAGAAGGGCATTCTCGGCCTTATTTGCAAAATTAGCTGGGCCGAAAGACCTCTAAATGGATTACTCCCTCGGGCCGTGGCTTGCCTGTAAATAAACAAACTAAACGATTAAATGAATAGTTCCATATTTCCCTATCCCTAATGAATAAGAGGGAAGAAGTAGGAGCAGTACAATAATCAGGAGTCCGGGACATTCAGTAAGACCAATTGGCCTTTTTTCTAACCATTTTCAAGGAATCCTTTTGGCATTTTTGAAAAGCTAATACTCCTCCGCGGGCGTCCGTCCCCCAAACGCTCCTAGCTAGGGCCTGCTGCCACCTTCCGTTCGTTTACACCGTTCTTTTTTATTAGCGACATTGCTCCTTCTCATCCACATGACAACACGTGGAGGCGCTCCACTTCCTGCCTCTACCTAGCCACGCTGCCGCCAGACTCGGCCCGAATGTTCCCGATGTAGCGCCATGCTTAGCGCCGACATCGGCGTATCGCTCCATTTCGGCGAAGCGCATCCGTGGCAGCCACCGGCGCCATCTTCTTGCGCGCGCTTTCAAGACCATCTTCTTGGGCACAGTGAGCGTAGCCCGTCTTGGGTTGCCGGTGTCGGAGGAGGAGCCTTGCTTGACGAAAGCGCGAAGAAAAGCGTCAAGCGGTGGAGCAACGGTTGGCGCGGGCGTCGCGATAGCACAGAGCAGGTGGAGCTAGACAAAATAAGCTTGCAACCCCATGTCGCCGCTGCACATCACTGTCGGGTGCGCCCCCATCCCAATCAGATAGTTCCCCACCGGTAGGCCATGGCCGCGCCAAGCGATGTCGTGTTTCAGACTTATGTTTCAAGTGTTTCATCTAAATGTTGCACCAGTCAATCTAGGATGTTGCATATGTTGCAATGACAATATACGCACGTTGCAAGCATATATTTTCAAGTGTTTTAGTTTGTTTCAAAAGTATGTTTCAAGTGTTTCATCATGATGTTGCAGAAGTATATTGGGATGTTGCATAACACACATGTTTCAAACGCACATTTCATGTGTTTCAGGTGTTTCATACGTAGGTTGCAAGTGTTTTATCTGGATGTTGCAAAATTAGATTTGGATGTTGCATATGTTGCTATGGCTATACACGGGCATGTTTCAAGCGTATGCTTCAAGTGTTTCGCCTGTTTTCAGCCGCATGTTGCAAGTGTTTCAACTGGATCTGGAGGAGCACATATAGCAATGGCCCCGGTGGCTAGCGGACAGCGGCCTGCCGTAGCCGCCTACTACTGTTGCTGGGGAGCCGTCCATGCATCACCGTGCAGATGCTTGAGGCTGGCAGACGCCTCCCGGCGAGCATCCGTAGGTGGGGTAAGGCAGGCACGGGGGGCGCTCCTATATGTTACGGTCTCATTCTTATGTATACAATCCAAATACTTAAAAAACGACGCTAGAGAACTATTTTCTCCGTTCTAAATTATAAGATATTTTGGCATTTGTAGACACATTGATTTTATTATGCATCTGGACACGGTTCATATCTAAGTGCATAACAAAAGCTATTGTATTAAAAATGCCAAAATGTATTATAATTTGGAACGGGGGAGTATAAAAAGATGAACATTAACCGTTCATGACAGTGAGGATACCTAGCCTATCAAGCTGGTTATATTTCATCCTCGGATCATCTCATGATATCTAATGTAGCTCCAATCTCCATGTTGACTAATCTTCCTTCGTATCTCAAATGAAAATATTACTTCTCAAATTGTCGTTAATTTCCAAAACTTAAATTGGGAACCAATATGCTTTCAGAGTACTACATGCATACGTCGTGTAGAGTTGTGGCAACTCAAATCATGACCTGCAGGGGGTGGAATGTTGATGTGGACCAATGCCAGTCGACGAGGTCTATGCGTGCGTAGTTTGAGCACGCGCCTGCTTGTTTGATGACTAAACATAACATTGGCCTAGTGGCCGGGTTGATGGAGGTCGACTAGCCACTGCTTGGATCGGGTCTCTCCTTAGACTCGGCACCATGTATGCAATTTCCCAACTGTCACTTGCTAACACCGATGTTTAGAGATGCACGTGTATAAATAGAGAAACTCACTGGTCATCAGCCCATCACCACTCCTCGCTCGTTCTCTCCTGTTTCAGCTCAGTTCAGATAGCTGACAAGCTCAGCGCCTGCGAGGTTAAGAGCTCCAGTGTTAAAAGCTACCTGCACTGATCAACCGAGCTTGCCGTCGGAAACCGAGATCGATCGAGTGATCATCGCCTCATCGGTTGGTAGCAAGTGAGCATGATGAATCAGTGGCTAGTGTTTGCATGCGCCTTTGCTGGCGGCCTTTTTCGGGCGTGTGCTGCGCCCCCGCCCTCACTACAGAAACGGCTCTTTTGCCGATCGCAATTTTCTTTGCCAACTGTTTTTTTCGACACTCGGCAAAGAGGTCCCTTTGCCAACCGGAATTTCCTGCAATCGGCAGCAGCAGATTTTGCCGATCGCTCGACTTTTGCCGATCGCCAGGCGGTTGGCAAAGCCATGGATTTGCCGATTGCCAGTGCGTTGGCAAAGAATTGCGCGGCAAAGGAAGGCCATGGTTGACGCCATCCACACGTCACCTTTTGCCGACCGCCACTCCGCCGCCAGCCAATGATCGGCAAAGCGCTTTTGCCAATCGCCATCCTCCCCGGCGATGGCAAAATTTTTTTTTTTTTTTTTTCGATCCGGTTTTTTGTGTTGCCTTGATCTGGTAAGTACATGATATAATCCAGTTTGGGATCATTTTGATTTATTTTGCTATAACCGGAGATGTCCAGTTTTAGCCACCCGACGCCGCCACTTGCTCGAAACTTTCTTTGAATTTTTACCACAGCCTAATGATGGCCATGACAAGACACGCCATGAAGTTTCGAGCATTTTGACTCGTGTCGATTTTATAAAATTTAAAAAATTTTTCACGCTGTTGGTTTTCGAACACCTGTTCCGACACCAACACGTGTCTGAATTTCACGCGAGGCCCCGCAAATCGACACGGCCTCAACATGCTCCAAACATCATGAATATCATTTTCAATGGCCGGATTCCATTATTTCATGTAAGCAGCTTGAACTGAGTCACGAAAAAAATCAAAGAAACAAAAAAAATCAAGGGAATATAGCAAAATAAATCAAATGACCCCAAACTTGGAATATATCATGTACTTATCAGAGCAAGGCAACACAAAAAACTGGATCAAAAATCGAAAAATAAATTAATTTTTTTGCGATCGCCATCAAGGGGCGCAGATAAAGAGCCTTTGCCGATCGCCAGGAGGATGGCAATCAAGAAAAGAATTTCTCGAAAAAATCAAAATAACCTTTTGCCGATCGCCAGGGGAGAGAGCAATCGGCAAAGTATTTTAAAAAAAATTAAAAAAAATTTTGAAAAAAAAATAGACCTTTGCCGATCAAGTCACACATGTCAAGTACATCGGCAAAGGAAAAAAATAAAAAAAAGAAAAATCGCCGCCTTATCCGCTCGGCCCGCCCTCCCTCCCCAAATCCCGCCTCACCGCCCCAAATCCCTCCTCCTCCTCCCAGTAGCGCGTCCTCCCCCCACATGCCCCCCCACACAATGCTTCCTCTGCCCCACACCTGCTCCCCCCCACATGGCGCGTTCACAAGGCTCCCCATGGCCTCCACCTCCCGCGCCCACACGGTCCCTCCCGGCATGGCCATCCCATCAGGCCCTCCCCTCAAGGCCTCATGTTGGGCCCTCATTGGCTGGGTTCCCTCCCTGCCCTCCGCCGCCCTCTACCAGTTCCTCACGGCTGCCCTTCGCTTCACATCTGCCCGGCCAGGCGCAAGCCGCCTCAGGCAGCCCCAGCTGCCAGCAGCCTCGCCGGCCAGCTGCTGCTCGCCCCACTTGCCGGCTGTTGCCGCCGCCACACCTCGATCCGGCCAGGCTTCTGCCTGTCTCGTCCGTGGGTCACATTGCCCATGCCCGCTGTGCTGCGCTGCCCTTGTCCCTTGCCTCGCCGCCGTCCTCGCCTCGCCGTCCCTCGCCTGCCGCGCCATCCTGCCGCTCGCCTCGCCTCGCCGCTCCTCAAGGCCGCCTCTCCATCGCTACGGGTGACGCCGTCCCGGTGACGACGAGGTAGTAGTACTACTAGTAGTAGTAGTTTACTTTGTTAATACCGCTTATTCTCTTCGCATGGATTGGAAATACATTTGTGGTTGTCGGCCATCGTGCTTCGACATGTATATGTGTTTGTCGGCCATCGTGCCGTCTTTTCTTTTCTTGGTGTTTGGTAACCTTCCCGTGCATGTGGGAGGTGTGCCCAAATTTTTCGTTCTCACTAATTGTTTTTTTTTTTTTCGTGAGGGCTCCCATTGGAGGCTAGCCGGAGGAGCACGACGACTCAAGCCTTTGCCGCTTAGCCTTTCTTCACCGCAAGCACTGCGGTATGACCCTCTTTCCGCCACATGTAGTCGTAGGTCGCGTTACCCGGTTAGGCGTCTCCCGTCAAACGGATACGGTTGGAAGTATGCATTCTTCGCATATATGTATAACCGTATCCGCTTTGGATTGTCCACGTTATTTGGACAGCTGAGGATGCGCAGACGAGTTAGCTCCCATGTTCCGCTCCCGTCCGAAGTCGGAGTTTCGGCAGACCTCCCGTTATTCTTCGGATACACACTCTCCCACCGGACGTGTATCGGGAGAACAGCGAGGAGTGTCACCGAAATTCCGCCTAGGACGGAGCGAGCATGGAAGCTAACCTCGTCACAAGATGCTCGGGTGGGGATTAGACCTATCCTTCACCTATTAGATGGTAGGAGCGCGCTTGTAGATGCACTTGCTGGTTTTATCACATGTTAACATTGCCGCATGATGAGCATGGGTGACCGTGAGTGGATGTACTCGGGCTTCGCAAGTAAGAGCCACGAATGGATCGGGGGGACGACCGAGTTCCCCGGAGCATGCATTTGGCCCACCGCTAAAGGGTCGATTCGGATGTCGTGTCCCTCGCAGCGAGTGCAAGAACAAGAAGAAGAAAGTAAAGGCTCGGTGTTGAGAGATCTGTTCAAGCACGGGTTCGTTCCAAACTATACCCGTTGGCGCCACCATGGTGAATACCATCCTATTAGGGACGAGGTGGTGCGACCCGTCCCCGAGGAGTATGATGGTGATGCCAGATGGCGTATATGATGGCGAACTTCCACGAAGCACGGTTTGGCGAAGGAATGGATGTGGAGGAAGATCCGGAGGAAACCGCGAAGGCCTTCTACGACATGATGGAGTCGGCACGAAGCCCTTCACGAGAAGACAAAGCTTACGCAAATCGGATGCCGCCTCACGCTGATAGGGTTGAAGTCGCACTGGGCATTAGTCGAGACGGCTTCGATCTCGTGTTGAGCATTGTTGGGGACCGCTTCGGCAGATCATGTCCTCGCCGACGAACACCTACGCTACACGAAGCTCCTTCGTGCACTTAAGATGCCGTATGAGGGGATCCATGCTTGTCCGAAGGGGTGCGTCTGCTCAGGGGAGACCTCGAGGAAGCAAAAACCTGTCCAAGTGCGATGCCTCTAGGTTCGTGTTGGTAGAAGGCTCGATGGCGAAGATGAAACAGTCTAAGGTCCCCGAGAAGGTCGTCACGGCACCTTCCTTTCCTACCGAGGCTGCAACGGTCAGATATGACGGAGGAGTCCGCGAAATGTATGACGTGGCACAAGAATGGCAAAAGATACCATCCTCGACAAGATGGTACACCCGTGACGGTGATGCATGGAAGCACTTCGATAACATGAATCTGTCAAGGCTATGGAGGCTTCGGAATGTACGCCAGAAGGCCGGGCAATGATGGGTTCAACCTGTTTGGAATGATGGCGGCCCCAGACACTTGCCGGCCCGTGTTTGTGATCCCCTCAATCTCCCCCCGCGTCATGTTTGAACCTAAGAACGTGCTCTTGATGTTTGATAATACCGGACACCCGGCGACAATATGGGTGTGTTCATGCAAATGTGGTGGGATGAATTGGAACTTGCTTGGGAAGAGGGGGTACTCACGTGCACGAATCGACTACGAAGAGGAACTTCAGAATGCATGTGTGGTACCAGATTTCAATGCATGACTTCTGGCGTATGGCTTATTCAATGGTGGTGTGTTCACGGAAGTTCCCTTGCCCGAGATGCAAGGCGATGTGATGTTCACTGGTCGGCCAAAAGGGCGGTAAGTTTTCTTCTTTCGACAAGCATCGCCAATTCCTGCCGAGAACCATGAATTTAGGCTAGATGTAAAGCACTTCACGAAAGGCGTTCAAGTCATCGGCCCCATTCCGCAGTTAAGAGCCCCGCCGCCGCCCTTGCCGACATACAGTTTCTCGAACCCGAGGAAACAGTGGGTTTAAGGGATATGCTCGGGACCACATGTGGACTCATATATCGGGCTTGACTAGGCTCCCCTACTTCAAGGACCTTCTTCTTCCACACAACATCGATGTAATGCACACGAAAAGAATGTGGCCGAGGCACTCTGGGCAACACTCATGGACGCGCTGGCAAAAAGTCGAAGGACAACGCCAAGGCTAGACTAGACTCGAGATGATCTGTGATAGACCAAACCTGGGTGATGAAGACCCCTCGCCCGGCAGAAATGGAAAAGGGGGCCGCCGATTACATCCTGAAAAGGGCGATAGGAAGGAAGTTCTGCAGTGGATCAAGACGTTAAAGTTCCCGATGGGTATCGCGGCGAATCTGGAGGTGGGTGTGAACTTGCGGACTATGAAAGTCTTAGGGATGAAGAGCCATGACTTCCACATATGGATTGAGCGGATCCTTCCAAATGATGACCCGGATACCTCCTGAGCATGTGTGGCGCGGCCCCGGCAGAGTTGAGCTTCTTCTTCCGCCACTTTGTGCCAAGGAGTTGTCTCGGGATGTTTGTGTTGAACTCGGAGAAGGTCGCACCTCTGTTGCTCGCAAGTTGGAGATGATATTTCCACCCGGCTTCTTTCTGTCCATGCAAAGATCTCGATCTTGCACCTACCACTATGCGAGGCACGGTTGGGGGTCCTGGCAGCCCGTTGGTGCTATCCAATCGAGAGGTGTCTAAAGCTTCTTCTCGAAAATTGTAGAAATAAAGCCAAGATTGAGGCTTCCGTGGGAGAGGCCTCCGCTCTAGAGGAGGTGTCGACCTTCACACAAAGCGCATTTATACTTGAGAAGCTTCAGAGCATGCACAATCCAACCCCTCGTTACAACGCCGACGAGAACTCATCGATACTCACCTTTTCCAAGGGGATCTCGGAGTGGAAGCGCAGTACCAACAAGCGGTTGAACCATCGGAGTGGCGTATCTATCATGTTCACATTGTTGATCAACCTTGATGAAGTGATTCCTTATCGAAGTAAGTTCTCAATGAGCTTGTTACCTCTGTACGTCACTATCCTCCATCTATCATGGTCCGACCCTCTAGTTTCTTCCTTCTTTTAGGGAATTTATTAGTCAATCACCGAGAGGCAATAGGGCTCCTACCGAGCAAGAAGAAGACAATCTTCTTAGACACGGTGTGCCCGATTTCATCTCCTGGTTCTGTATAAAGGTACCAACCAACTAACCTCTTTTCCGACTTTGTGATTCCACTTTGCTCCCGGAGCGAGTTATGTAACGATCTTCTACCCTTGCAGGCCCGAACGGATGCGTAAATGAGCGATGAATTGAAACAGGGGCCGTGGCTTCTCCCGTAGGGTGAAGTCATTCACCGCTTATGATGTGAATGGCTATCGCTTTACGCACGAGAAGCTACGAGGAGAGTCGACCCAACCTAAAACCATGTGTCATGGAGTTCGTACACCCGCACGATGATGGGAAGGACTACTACGGCATAGTCGAAGAGATATACGAGCTCAACTTTAAGGGTGCCGGGACTTTAGCGCCCGATGGTATTCAAATGCCATTGGTTCGATCCTCGATATCACGAGGAAAGACCTTACGATAGGTCAAGTCGAGATTCGATAGGACTCCAGACTATAAAGGAGACGATGTCTACATTGTGGCCAACCGAGACGCCACGCAAGTTTATTACCTCCATGGGCGTGCCAAAAGACGAAAGCTTGCGGGGTGGAGCCTTGTGCATTTGGTGTCGCCACATGGCAAAGCGCCTCCCCCAACGACGACGATTACAACTTTGACCCAAGCACCGATGAGTTCTATCAACCCGAGGGGCTAGAAGGTACCTTGGAGATCGACATTGGTTCGCTCATGGGCATGGAAGTAGACAACGAAATCGATGAGGACGAGGGTGAGGAGGTGCGAGATGCCGTGGACTTAAGAATGCTTGAGCGATGGCGGTCTGCAAATGCGATGGAGTTGTCCAGAGGAGGTACATGATGATGACTATGGAGACAATGAGGATGATGATGACAAGATGACTTAAGGGAGCTCGACAATATTGATAGCGATGACGACGATAGTGATAGAGATGACGACTCCACGCCTGAGATATTGTCGTTCATGGAGATAATTACGAGGCCATGTAATACTATATTGTTATTATTATGTTCCTTTACAAGTACTTGTCATTTATTTATGCTAACAGCTTTTGTTCTTTGTCATTGCGAGCACTTTCGGCAAAATGCCCGAGCGGACGGCGGCAAGTACCGCGATCGAGCAAGACGCTTCGGCGTACCAGTCCCCCGCAGGAGACCGCCCGACGAGGAGGAGGAGGAGGAGGAGGTGTTGGTCGCGCCGGTCGTCCAAGAGGGGTCCCAGCCCCAATGCCGACATCGCCAGCGCGACCAGAGGCTGTCGCTCTCGCCCTCGCAAAGGGACGACGTCGGCGTTACGACGGCGGCGCGCGGCGAGCGGCGACGACGACGACGACGACGACGGCGACGACGCAGCGCCTACACCAGCGAGACGGCTTCGACTTCGTCGGCGTGGCCAAGGTGTACTGCTGCACCCCACGCAGCTTCCTAGGGTGCGGCCGCAATTCCACCAAATACCGGTGATCACACCTGTGGGCAGACGTAAGTAACCATTATTGATTTCACTACTTGTTCATATGACATGTCAAAATCGAACTAAAGACTAACAATTATTCTTAATGACTCGTGCGCCTCGGAAGATTGTGAGTGGAGCAGTCAAGCACGCCATATCAATGGCATCCGTGGCCTCCCGATTAAGGAGTACTACCGCCTTGTCAACGCCAACGGCGAGATGAAGGTGCCCACCAAGTGGTCCCACTTCTACCTCGTCGAGGAGGGTGGCGAGACCATCGCGACAAAGATAAAGAGGGAGTTTTGGGTGAGTCTTTCATCGCACCGCATTGCTAAATAGTACGCATTCGGCCGGACTTCTTGCAAAAAGGAAATGCTACATGATGTGTCTGCGTGCGGACTTCTTCACGTCGCGAGGAGGGTAAAGCGGCCCGGCGGCGCGAGTGCGTGGAGGCGGTCTGCAAAGATCGCCTCAAGGACTCAGTACCATGAGGCGCGCATACAAAGCATCCGCGACTTCCACGCTTAACGTGCTTGGAGAGAACATCAAGAAGCCCCAAATCCGCCAGAGAATGAACTCGAGGGAGGCCGACCTCACCCAAGCGCAATACGAAAGGTGTAATTATATGACAACATTCGTTCGATTCCTTCATGAAACATTACACTAATCTTCTCGCATGTCAAATACTTGATGTCATGCAGTGTGTGTCCGCTGTGGTGCGACAACCACAGGGAATGCTGGACGGAGATTGTGCGCATGTGGCGCACGGATGAGGCGTACGCGAGGCGCGCCGACCGTCGTGGCCGCCACAGCAGATGCAGATGCGGGTGTGTCACACCACCAAGGAATCAGCCCCTCCCGATTCGCGACAAGATGGGTATGCGTCTGTTCATGTCTTAATCCTTGCGCCAATTGTCAATACTTGTAACCATGTTTGTGTTTTCAATGCGACGCAGACGCACGGTGGGCGTGAAATCAATGAGTACACCGCGTACCTCCTCTCTCACAAGGGCAAGGCGACGGATCCGAACAACGCCTACAACCCGGAGGACGGGCCCGGCGCGTACACCAACCCCACCGCCTACAAGAAGGCCACCGAGTACACCGTCGCGGCTCGCCAACACACGGGAGACGTTAAACCCACCGCCGAGCCCCTAGACACAGACCTCCTCCCGCAGAGGTTGGGACCAGGAAGCAAAGACGGCCGCTACTACATGGCCTGGCGCCCTCGACCCGTCCCCAGTTTCCTCTGGCGACCTGAGTTCGATCCACGCCCACGAGCTCCGGCGACATCCCGTAGCGCCCGGCGGCGCTCGGCGTCACGGTGTAAGTGCCGTTTCGTTCGTTGCTCACTCGCTTTCGCACTGTACATACAATCAACACCGCGGATGTAATATTGCGGCCCGGATGGAGGCCAAGATGGAGGAGAGGATCGCCACGTTGCACGCGTAGATGATGGCGCAATGTATGGCTTACCGGCAAAAGCTCTGCAGCAAAGACTACAACACTCATATGCGTAACATGGCCGCTTCTTCCAGTCCATGCGAGACGCCGGGGGCGTCTACACCGCCTCTCTTCCAATGTTCGCTCACACCGCCTCCTCCTCCAGTTTTTTTTTCTCAGGCTCTCCCCGCCGCTCTGGAGGGACCCCGTGAGTATATTGACTCTTGCTTTAACTTGTGCGTCCATGCTGCAGAGATACTAATGACATCACTTGGCGTTTAACTTATGCAGTATACGATCGGCGGGTTCGAACCCGTCTCTCGGAGGTCCCGCCATCGATGATGTCGTATCCACCACCGCACCCTATCCACCGTATCCACCTCCGCGCCCCTCCTCCGACGTATTTCGTGGCCGCCGGTCGCGGAGGGTGGCGTGACGCCAGCGCCTCGGTTTGGTCAAGGGGTTTCGTGGGCAAACCACGGGGCTCTGGGGCGAGCGGACGACGAGACCGGGGACGGCGCGACGAGCTAGGTACTTGTCGATTCTGTTATCATGTATCCACCGTATCGTCGAAGTTGTTGTCATGTATTTCTTTTCTTCGTTATGGACCTAGACTTGTTATGTTGAACTTCGTGTGATGGACGTCGACTTGTGGTGTTCAACGTGTTGGACTTCATGTGATGGTTGTAATGCACTTGTGTGGTTGTTATTGTGACATATATGTGATGTTGTGCGTTATTATGATATATGTGGTGATGTTGGCGACAAATGTGATGAAATTGTGATATAAATGGTGCTACTAGGTGCTTCCGGTGAAATTGGATTATAATTTGTGATTTTGCGGGGGTTTTGATGCGAGAAAATAGAAAACAAAAGCAAAAAACCCAGAAGAATCTTTGCCGATCGCAACTCCGAAAGCGGTCGGCAAAGAAAAAAAATTCCAGCTTTGCCGATCGCTTACAATCAAAAGTCGGGCAAAAACACAGAAGAATCTTTGCCGATCGCAACTCTCAAAGCAATGGCAAAAGAACATTTCAAAAAAAAATTTCTTTCTTTGCCGACCGCCGAAATCGGGCGGCGACCGGCAAACAATTTTGAAAAAATAATTTTTTGCCGATCGCCGAGGAACCAGCGAGTCGGCAAAACTCTCGCCGTCAGGCGGACGGCGCCACGTGGCTATGCCGATCGCTAACGGCGTGGCGCTTGGCAAAGGATTTGCCGATTGTGCCACGTGGCGATCGGCAAATCCGCTTTTGCCGACCCAGCTTTGCCGATTGCTCTTTGCCGATCGCCACGTGAGCTGCGGTCGGCAAAGCCTTTGCCGATCGGTTTATGCCTTTGCCGACCGGGGCAAGCAATGCGGCAAAGAGGCGCTTCTGTAGTGCTCGCGCAGTCGGTTTCTCGAGCACTCGTGCCCCGCAGCCGAGGACATGGTGCGCAACGCCGTCCGCGCCCGCCGTCGCCAGGGGACCCCGCCTCGCCGCTGGCCTCATCCGGATGCACTTCCACGATCGCTTCGCTGTGGTGCGACGCCTCCATCCCGCTTTCGACTCACGCCGGGGCAGCCGCGACGAGGTCGAGAAGTACTCGCCGGCCAACTTCCCGAGCCTCGCGCGGCTTCGAGGTCATCGACGAGGCCAAGGCCATCGTGGAGGCGCACTGACCGCGCAAGACGGTCTCCTGAGCCGACATCGTCGCCTTCGCCGCAGCGCGACGACGGGCCTACCTCGCCGGCGGCATCGACTACCGCGTCCCGGCCGCCGCCGCGACGGCAGCGTGTCCGTCAAGGACGAGGTGCTCCAGGACAACCTGCCGTTCCCGGATTCCACCGTGGCGGAGCTCATCGAGAGCTTCAGGCGCAAGGGCCTCTCCGCGGACGACATGATCACGCTCTCGGGCGCGCACTCCATCGGCCGCTCGCACTGCTCGTCGATCACGGACCGGCTGTACAGCTTCCAGGGCGAGGCGGGGCGGACGGACCCGGCCCTCCACCCGGCGTACGCGGCGGACCTGAAGCGGGGGTGCCCACCATCCACGGACGACAACGCGGAAGACCGCACGACGGTGCCGCTCGACACGGTGACGCCCAACACCTTCGACAACGAGTACTTTAAGAACGTGCTGGCGCACAAGGTGCCCTTCACCTCCGACCAGACACTGCTCGACAGCCCCTGGACCGCGGGGCTCGTCGCGTTCCACGCCGCCGTCGGCGAGGCGTGGGAGGCCAAGTTCGCCAAGGCGATGGTCAAGATGGGCGCCATCGAGGTACTCACCGGCCATGAGGGCGAGATCAGGCAAAAGTGCTCCATGGTGAACTACTACTAGTTGACTCACAACAAAAAAGAAAAAAAGAAAGAAGATTGAGATTGTCAAAACAAAAAACATTATATATATATGATGAATAAAGGATATGTACAAATTATAGAGCTCACAAAGCTCAAATGAAAAGAGAGAGAGAGAGAGTACAATTAAGTGAAATTCCCGCAGCAAAAATCTAGTTCTATTTTCCTGCTGCGCTTAGCTTTGATACAAACCAAAGCAAGCTGAAGTCAAGCTTCCATTTGCTGCGGCTGCAGCTTTGTCCATCGGAAATGATACTGTTTCTCATCCTCCATATGACCCAGCAGGCAGTTATGACTAGTTCCCTGAAAATCCGATTGCCAAAGGTGTTTCTAGCTGTGATTACCATATCCAATGGCTGGAGGGTAGTGTCCCATTGTATTGAGAGCAAGTTTGTAATTTGGCATGGACATAAACTCACAAGTACTCAATCCATCCCGAATTGTAAGACGTTTGACTTTTTTGACACCAAGTTTGACCACTCATCTTATTCAAAATTTTGTGTAAAATATCACTTCTTTCGTCGTGTTTTGGTTTATTAATAAAAATTCTTCAAGAATGACTTAAATTTGACTATACTTGCATAAATTTTTTGAATAAGATGAGTGGTCAAACTTGGGGGGCAAAAAAGTCAAACGTCTTATAATTTGGGATGGAGGGAGTACGTAATTTGGTAGAAGGTCGAGAATGTTCATGGACGGCTTGTTGTCTACAAGTTTTTTCTTTCATCTCACACATAGACAACTCGTAAAATAGATTGATTATTTGATTATCTATAAATTGTTTAATGCCTGCACGTAGTTATGATCAAGCATAAATATGATTCATGTAATATCATTGTGTTGCTTTTCGATATAAAACAAATCAAGCATAAACAAGATGAATATAATTACAATATTTTTAGAATCATGAATATAAATGACATATATTAACATGTATATAATGTAATATAATAGTTTTTCATAACTCAAATAAAATGTAATACAATTACATCATTTTGGTCTAGTTTCCGCTGTGGCCATAGCGTGGCTCAACTAGATTCCTATTGAGTTGTCTATGTATTGGTGCTAAGCACGGATAGTGGAATTTCTCCGCAGCACATATGTGAAACATGGATTAGGATTATCACTAGTACACATTTCAGCTAGCAGCACTATCGTCGCACTCGATTTAGATATCCAGGATAACCATCTCAATTGCTCATGGAGTAGTTGTAGCCTACAAGACAAAACACAATTCAGTCAGAAAACCACATGACTCTGAGACGAACCAATAATTTAGATTCTTTTACCAGCAAATGGAATCAGTGGATCACATATACTACCTATTGTATATATTTATTCTTCTATAAGATGCAAAGATTAGACTTTGCAAGTGTGAAGTTTTGTTTCAGAGTGAGAACAAAATCAATTTGACTGCTAAGACTATCGGAAATATGTTTGATGTGACATTGTCAAAATTCCTAGAGCTCTACCTGCTATAAATGTTACTCATTGCTATACTTGATGAATTTGTGTAACAAAAGAACAATTATAAGCCTTTAAATCATTGTCAAGCTCATTTCTATTTGATATTTACTATGCAAGGAATTGAAGGTGCTATCACACCGATTGCTAAGCTAGCATGTGCTTGTCTTATGACTAGTAGTAGAGACACACCCTTAAGTTGAGATAATATTCAAATGACACAACATATAAAATAGAACACTTCAAACTACACAGATTAGCTATGTTCTAGGAGAAGCCACATGTGACCTCTTTAGCTTCAAGCTATTGGAGAAGAACTAAATTTCACTATGTCTGTCTACTCCCGAATCAAGAAAAGTTTCTCTACATCATTAGCGGATCCAAAGTTTGTTCTTCTTGTGAAAAAAATCACTTGCTACTCCTCGCTGGCATAACATTCTCTGAATATGCAATACATTCAGAAGCTGCAACCTAGAACATAACATGTTAAAGAGGTCTATGAACATTTGCCTATGAAGGTGCACATCAGGAACAGAGAGAGAGAGAGAGCATTTGAGAGAGAGAGAGAGAGAGAGAGAGCATTTTCCTCGTCTCTGATCTACACATCTACTCAGTTTTTTTAGGGAACTGGAGGGGCAGAAAAGCCCCTACAGAAAATGCATTAAAAAATAAGTACAAAAATTACAGACAGCCAGGGTTTCGCTCAATCTACTCAGTTAGATTCCACACTTAATACAGAATACAGAGGTCTGGATGAAAATCTGCAAAGCTACACCATGTTGATAATTTTTGCGAAGACCCAGTGGGCACGTCCTTACGAGTAGTATAATCATAGTGTTTTAACGGTTAAAACAAAAAGTGAACCGTGAATCAACAAAAAACACACAAGGAATAGAGGAATTCCGATTCTCCAACTGAAATAACATGACACAATCCAAGACTGGTGAATCAGAAAAGTTTTAGAAAACTCGCCCAAAGCCGAGCGGCGGCAGCTGATAGGCGTTCGGTTCTACTTTTTGTATGCATTCCAATTGAAAAGTGCATTGAACAATCTATTTTATAGGCGTTGATAAAATCGTACAAGGTTGTGATGGTACTCCCTCCGTTTATGACGTGCATTAAAGACGGAAGGGATATATATTTCTAAAACTGAGATCTGCAGTATGACACCGCAAACAACCATTGGAGGCTTGGAGCTCAACATTGACCGGAATAGCGAAAGCCAAGCCATTATTCCCTCGAGCAGCTGGCAGTTTAGCACTCATGATTCACCACCCAAATCTGCATGCAAACCACTGCGTGTTTACCAGCCACCACGGATAACGAAGCTGGTTATTTTGCCTCACAGAGCAACTGCAGCCTGCAGCTAATCACCAGATCTACCATGGGAGTCAGACACCTCTGAATTATGCTCCCAAACCTGATCAAGTTCGCTTGGCCGGCCTCATGTTCAGTTGGATTTGCATCTTCCTTAACGAGGCCGTTGATCACCATTAGGACTTTATTTTCGTCATCGCCACGGTCGTTGAGTTTTGTATTAGGTGTGTTCTTTGCGTTAGACCGTCATCAGTTCGTCATCGAAGTTGGTGAGCCACTCGTTGGTGGTGGTGGTGGCGCAACATGGCGGCACCCCCGCGACGAAGGGATGCCCGAGAAGTTCGTCCACTGTGGCTCTCCTCCGCCAGTCTTTCTCCAGGCACCGCCGCACGAAGCCCCTGAACTCCGACGACGCCGTCACAGGCACCTCCGGCGCGCTCCCGAAGCACACGGTCACCACCAGAGCCGCCCACTCCGGCCTCTCCCCAACCGCCACCAGCGGGAACCTGCCCATGTGGCATTCTAGGAGGACCACTCCAAGGGACCACACGTCGCTGGAGAGGTCGGTAGCGCCCGACGGCGAGGCCGCGCCGAAACCTTCGGGGTCCAGCCTCTCCGGGCTCATGTACGCGCACGTCCCCTCGGCGCCGGCCGCTCGTTGCGCGCCGCCGGCGCTGGGGACGTGGCGGCTGGCGCCGAAGTCGGCGATCTTGACCTCGCCGTGGCGGCCGACGAGGAGGTTCGATGGCTTGACGTCGCCGTGGACGATGCCGAGGCGGTGCAGGTGGCGCAGGCCGCAGAGCACGTGCCGCGCCACGCCCGCGATGGCGTCCTCCGGGAGGCGGCTGCACCGCCGGAGCACGTCGCCTAGCGAGCCGCCAGGAACGTACTCGAGGACTAGGCGCAGGAGCTGCTGGTCGCTACAGGCGGCCGGGTTCCCGGGAAAGACCCCGTGGAGGCGGACGACGTGCGGGTGGTCGGGCGCCGCGGCGGCCACGCGGAGGTGCACGTCGGCTTCCCGGAGCGCGGCGCCGCCGTCGTCGCGCACGCGCAGCGACTTGACCACGAGCTCCGCGCCCGTGCGGCGGTGCCGCGCCTTGTAGACCGTACCGTCCGCGCCGTGGCCGAGGACGCCCACCCTCTCGAGCTCCGTGAGGCTGTCGATGACGGGGTCGGGCGAGCCGGGCGGCCAGGACGGCAGGCCGCCGAACGGGTGCTCCTGGTACATGAACAGCGGTGGCGACGCTGGCGGCAGCACGGACAGCCTGAGCTGCGTGCGCTCTCGCAGCTTCGCCGTTCCCATTGCCAATGGCACGATCAGTTGTTGTGCCTTGGGAGCCGCAAGTCACAATGGATTGCATGAGAGGGAGCCGAGAGTGTAGCTGCTGGTGTGCGTTTACCCGGAGTCCTGAGAGGGGCGGTGAGAGAGGAGTTGCAATATCAGGGGAGCGGTGTAACGGACTACCTACCACTCGCCCGTAATGCAGGGAAGCATCTCTCCTCTGAGGCTCTGAAGCGTAACGGAAATTGCTGGAATTACGGTACGGGCTGTCAGCTCTGAGGCTCTGAGGCTGTCAGCTCCACGGCAGCTCAGAATAGATATCCACTACTACCACTATTGCTTTATTTTTAAAAAACAAACAATAGATGCATAGTCCTAAAAAATGTTTATATAAAATAAAAATGTGTGGCAAATCTGAAATGAAAATTAGACACAAAATTGGACACTAGATTACTCGTTTGTTCCACTAAAATTTGGAAGGCTTCTTATCACATTTTCTTGTTCTTTTTAATGCAACAAAGCACTGATGATCATACATTGATAGAATAGTGGGGGTGAAACAAACACAAAGTTCTACTAAAAACTGTACAGAGGTGAGGTTGAGCACACAGCTCAAGTTTTTTGGTAGCTCAAACTAAAAGTGTTGAGCTTCAACAGAATTTTTATAAACTATTTATAGCATATTAACAATTGATAACAGAGCTCATAACAGTGTATCTCTAATAAAAAGAAGACGCGGACACAGTGTCTCACAAAATCTACTTTAAAATAGGGGGAAAAAGTGAAAAAAAGGAAAGAAGAAAAGTGCCCTAAATAAAGAGTATTCCGTCTGTCCAAACAAGAATGTACTTCTCACTTCGTAGGAAGACAATCAATTTAAATTTAACAAAATCTAAATAAAATACATATTTATAATATATAATAATGGTAGCGCTATTCTACACCCTAGGTGTATTCTACACCACAAACCAAAACTGATCAGAAAAAATATTGAGTAGTATTGAACCGCGTTTAGTATCAGTCAGCACTACGCCAAGTATCCCGAAATAATGAATAATACTGAAACGCAATTACTGAACAGTACTGAATTTTGTTCAGTATAATAGGGCCTTGTTTAGATGCCATCCAAATTCCAAGTTTTTTCACTCTCTCTCTATCACATCAATTTTTAGCCGCTTGCATGGAGTATTAAATGTAGGTAAAAAAAACTAATTACACAGTTTAGTTGGAAATCACGAGATGAATCTTTTGAGCCTAGTTGGTCCACGATTGGACAATATTTGTCAAATAAGACGAAAGTGATATTATTCATCGGGTTCAAAAAAATTTGCAAAGTGAACAAGGCCTAGCTTGGTGTAGAATAATATTCTACACCTAGCGCGTGTATATATAATAAATATTATTAACTTAATTATAAAAAATTTAGAATAAATCTGTT
Source organism: Miscanthus lutarioriparius (assembly GCA_904845875.1). Classification (NCBI taxonomy): domain Eukaryota; kingdom Viridiplantae; phylum Streptophyta; class Magnoliopsida; order Poales; family Poaceae; genus Miscanthus; species Miscanthus lutarioriparius. Next base: position 124,718 of record CAJGYO010000657.1, on the reverse strand, counting down.
CAAAGATATAAATATTGATATTATTTTCATAAACTTAATCAAACTTTATATTAGTGACTTCTAGCAAAACAAAAAGTGCACTTTTTAACGGAGGGGGTAGCTCATTTCAGGGGCAAACAACAGAAACGCAGTCTGTGGCTGAGATGGCTTCTAATGCCTATCGCAAAACCAGTGTCAGTCCATCAGCTACGATGCTGAAAGCTCTGCCTGTGCGGTTCCTCGCCTCGCCGGAGCCCGGTGGGTGGAGCCGGCGACTACCACGACGGTCGCTGCGGTTGATTTCGGCAGCGCTCATGACCAACCCCGCTTACTTCGAGGTGGGCAGATTCTTGGGTGGCTATGGCTTCATGAACATCACAAGGTCAGCTTTTCATGAAAATTGCTTGAATCCTTTCCCATTTTGGTTTTATCCGAGAAATAGTTGCGGGCGGTGCGGTTACATTTTGATTTTGTTCAGAAGTTGCAGTCGTCTGTGGAGCCGTCATGTGTGTAGGATTGGTTCCAACATGTGCAGTTTTCTAGTTGCTTATGCTGAATCCCTTCGACATGAACAGCGTGGACGTGAAGAGGGGATCTTGGAGTTAGTCAGCCCAATCCTGAGAAATGTTTGGGACATGATTAAGGCAAATTAGGATATATAGGGAACTCTTTTGAAGACCATTACCTTCTCTTACAATTTATATTCCGATTGTTATGAAACCAAATCTTATCCAAAGACATTTGAAATACAAATCTGTTGATACATTTTTTCCCCACATATTTTAGTGCATGATGTAGTGATAGTGATATTGCATCTAATGCTACAATTGCAATCTTCGAAGAGCTGTTAAAGAGCCATCAGCTGTTTTGTGGCCTTACTTCATATCATTGTGGATTGCCATTATGCTGTAGTAGTATAAATAAATAAAGGGCCCTGCTCCTTCTCATTAAAAAAAAAAATACAGATTGTTTCTTCAATATTCACAGACCTTTTCCTTTTCTTTGTGTAGTACTGATTACTGAACCTTTCTTGAATAATCACCTTTTCTGACTTCCTGACATGTGAATCAGTTACTCATCGTCTCAATTTGGAGAGCCTTCAAATGTTGCTGGTATTCAAGACCTTGGTCTTGGATATTCACCAGAAGAGATCGAGCGGTTGAGGGTCCAAGATATCGGAGAAGGAGAAGTGACGATTAGGTTATTTCCTTCCGACTGATACTGTTTTTTTTTTAAAAAAAAATAGACTGATACTGACTTTTTACTATAGTAAAGTAAAGGCATACCCATTGTTCGTTGATCATCCTGTTTTCCAGACTTTACGAGGGAAGAGTTGTTCAAGGTCCATTGAGGGGCACACAGGCTGTATTTAAGGTATGCGTTGCTAAGTTTAGTTGCATAGCGTCATTTAGTAATCAGCAGAATGCCATGCCTTGAAAATTGGTTCTACAGTGCCTTGAAAATATTATTTGTAATAGGACATACACTTTCGATCTTTCAATTTGTCTTCATTTTATTATGATACCTTTCTCTGCCATAGGTATACGAATATATTGACTATCTTAATATGCTAAGACATAGGATTTGAAACAAAGGTATACCCTGGAGCCCGTGCTGGTGCTTCTGAAGCTGATTTGATGGCACTGAATGAGTTAAGGACTCATGCTTTTCTTCAGGTTACGTAAATCATAAACTGCTAACAGAAACTGCAACCATGGATTATTATATTACACATGACATTTACACACAAAAAAACTATTCCCTTCCTCTATTTACAGAGTGATGCTAGTGACATCTGCACGAACATTCAGTTTCTCTTAGGGGCCTTTGAGACAGCAACTGGAGAACAGGTATATTACTACATAACTATGTGGTTCCCAGGCTCCTCACAGAATGCATGCAAGACTGACATAGCTTTACTACAGTGGCTTGCCTTCCGCGATGATGGGAGATATAGTGCTGCAGACTATGCGAAATTAGCAAGCGCAAGGCAATTGAAGGAGCAATCTGGTGGGATGCCATTTTGGAACCCTTTCGATCGAGCATACAAATTGGAGCTAAGGAGATATTTTGTTCTTAAGTTGCTTAATGGTGCCATGAGTGGCCTTGTCCACATGCACAATCATGATAGACTGCATCAAAGCCTTGGACCTTCTTCTGTTATTCTCAAGTATGCTGAATATTTTCTTTAGCTTCCTTTCTGCACTGTATTCCCTATGTTCAATTAACTACTGATTAGTGTAACTTTCCGATCTATAGCACGGCATTGGAGAAAGAGGGACGCTACTTGGTTCCAAGGCTGCGAGATTTGGCTTTTTCTGTAGATATTGGGTATATTTCCATCCCCTTCCTACCTTTATTATTATATATTGGTACAGAATCATTTTTGAAAACTTTTTGGCAATGATAGGTATTCATCTACTGGGGCTGGAGTGCTGTCGGACGGACTATGGCGTCGAGCCTCTGCTGCTGGGGCATCGACTCCTTTGGAGAAGCGAGCCTTTGGGATAGCTGATGACATGCAAGTATTCTTGTTCTTTTTTCTTCAATAAAAATGAACACCAAAGTTTACATCACTTTACTAAACAGTTATGGAGCTGGGCTGCTTGTTGCATACATGGCATTTATTCCATTTTGCGAAGCAGGCATTATGGATGGTATTTCCTTGCAGGTGATTGAGGATATTTTAACTTCATGTTCATTAGGAGGAATATTGTTTTCTAATTTTCCACTCAGACACTTAACATAGTTTCGATTGATTGTACAGAGACTTTTGGAGAACACCTTCCGGCTCGACATTTATGCCGCAAGAGAGTATGAGTCGCTAACACAAAATAAACTTGCTGTTACTTAGTCGTAGAATTTTTTTCCTTTTTGTTAGGTAAAAAAAATCAGTTCAGTTGATAAGCTCATTGGTGTTGATTTCTCTATCTGATGACCAGTCATGATTTTCAGACACACATGCTTATCAACTTTCAAATTTTGTGTAGGTATTGTCTGGCAGATGACCGGTTGTCAGAAGCAGTAAGTTTTCTAGATTTAGGGGATGGTGCTGGCTGGGAGTTACTGCAGGTTTTGCCTCTATCATACTAACTGCTGTCTCAAACCTTGTCTGTTCACGAAATTTTTGCAATTATACTGCTGTGTACATCATGCACGGTATTACACTGGCCAACTAGGGAACTGTCTGAATCAGTGGTCTGCTTTGGTCCGGGATAAATATCTTCAGCCAAGATACTAACTCTGACTTATGTTTCGACAGGCAATGCTTAATCCGAATTACCGCAAGCGACCAATTGCCGAGGCTGTACTGAACCACAGGTTTATAACTGGAGCTGTTTTACGAAGCTACTAATCAGCATTTTTATGTTTAAATAAATCTACTACGTGGAAACTGTAAATGTACAATAATTTGAGTGGATGAAGAGCTGATACATTTCTTGGATGAACAATGCATGTAGTGCTGGCAATCTGCCGACGAGAACAATAGCGTACCCACTTTCAGCTTCGCTGCTGGCAACTCTGACTTTCAGTGATCTATCCCAATATAACAACAGCGCACGTGTCGAACAGCGCGTTATCAACGAGCAATTTTTTGAACAAGATATTCTCCTAAGGCCCTTATTTGGATCCATATGTATTGGGATATGTTGAAGTGCAGCCAAAAATCGTTAGAGCATCTCCATTCATCATTTAGAGAGTCATTTAAATAAAACCGCTCTTGCTTCTCTGTCTTCAGTGGATTGAAGTAGATTCAAACATAGCCAAACAAGACCTAAGGATAAACAAACTCACAGTTGCCTCGCGTTACTTACGAGTTACTCCCTCGATCTCAAGAACGTGCATTTCGTTTTTTTTGCCAGTTAATCAAGTTTGAATATATTTATAGAAAATCGTATCAATATTTATATCTCTAAGTATACAACAACAACAACAAAAACATTTAAGTCACAAACAAGTTGGGATAGGCTAGAGTTGAAACCCAGCAGAAGCCATAAAGGTTTAGGCACGTAAATAGCTGTTTTTCAAATACTCCTATCTAAAGCTAAGTCTTTGGGTATATTCCATCATTTCAAGTCTTCTTTTATTGTCTCTACCCAAGTCAATTTCGGTCTTCCTCTGCCTCTCTTCATGTTACTATCCTGGCTTAGGACTTCACTACGCACTGGTGCCTCTGGATGTCTGGATGTCTTCGCTGGACATGTCCAAACCATATCAACCGGTGTTGGACAAGCTTTTCTTTAATCGGTGCTACCCTTAATCTATCACGTATATCATCGTTCCGAACTCGATCCCTTCTTGTATGACCGTAAATCCAACGCAACATACGTATTTCCGTGACACTTATCTGTTGAACATGTCGTCTTTTCGTAGGCCAACATTCTGTACCATACAACATAGCAGGTCTAATCACCGTCATATAAAACTTGCCTTTTAGCTTCTGTGGTACCCTTTTGTCATATAGGACACCAGATACTTAGCGCCACTTCATCCACTATCCTTTGATTCTATGGCTAACATCTTCATCAATATCCTCGTCTCTCTGTAGCATTGATCCTAAATATCGAAAGGTATCCTGCCTAGGCACTACTTAACCTTCCAAACTAATATCTTCTTCCTCCCGAGTAGTAGTGCCGAAGTCACATCTCATATACTCAATTTTAGTTCTACTGAGTCTCAAACCTTTGGACTCCAAAGTCTCCCGTTATAACTCCAGTTTCTGATTCACTCATGTCCGGCTTTCATCAACTAACACTACATCGTCCGTGAAAAGCATACACCAAGAGATGTCTCCTTGTATGTCCCTTGTGATCTCATCCATCATTAAGGCAAACAGATAAGAGCTCAAAGCTGACCCTTGATGTAGTCCTATCCTAATCGGGAAGTCATCCGTGTCTCCATCACTTGTTCGAACTACAACATTGTTGTACATGTCCTTAATGAGCCCGACGTACTTCGTTGAGACTTTATGTTTGTCCAAAGCCCACCACATAAATATTAGTACTTCAGTATAGATTGGACGAGAGAGTATGACATAAATATTCATATCTCTAAGTATGTTTACCGTAAATTATATATAAATAGTAATAATAATAATTATTTGGTATTATAAATATTAGTACTTCAGTATAGATTGGACGAAAGAGTATGACAATATTACAGCTCCTGAGTCCAGGATAAAATGGCTGTCCGTTCTAGTCAAAACCTGCTGCAGGCTATCGGTGCTCGAATATATCAAATAAATAGAGTGCAAGAAAACCCAAATCAAACTTTCGGGGTTCAGACTCAAATACGGAGCAGTCGCTTATGGCTACATCATAAATGAACTGAATCCTCAATCTGCATGGTCATTTTCCAATAAAATGCCGTGTTCATTCCATGGCGAACCATCTTCTTGACATCAACGATCCTAGCTAAATGCAATGGACCCTTCCAACTGCAAATTCACATTGGCTAAGCCTCTCATTTTGGGAAACAACTCAACAAGTCGACGCCAACACTGGAAGTGGCAAAATGTTATCTATAAAGGAGATTCTGTACTGTGCAGCAAGATTTGGAATCACTAGAGATCCGTGTGTTGTTGACAACCTCTTGGTCCATAGTGTTCTGAGCTCTTCGTAACCCTCTTCCGGCATAACGCGCAATAGTGGCCTCGGCAACCCATGCACGATATATGATTGTTTGTGTCAAACTGTCAATAATGCGATATTGCATTGAGATTGTTAGTAGATTGTCTGCTGTTTCATTCTGTGAGGAATATATGCCTTTACAATGCACTTATGAGTTTACATGCTTCATGAGTGACTAGAGCAAGTATATGCAGAAGAATTGTTCATTCAACCCTTTTACAAGGAAAAGGCACTTCCAGAGACCAGCTGCGCATGTATGGTGATCATATGGCAACCAAAAAAAAAAGATTAGATTGAAAAATAGATACAGGAATAATAAAAACATCAATGGGCATGATAGGAAACTTACACTCAACTCTATACACACGAATTACACAGATATTGGTTTACTAGAGCAGGAGTGACTCATGCATAAATACTTCTAGTGTTTGGAGACTCTAAGCAGATATTATGGAAGTATCATGCTCTAGATGCAAGGAGAAAAGATACTGCTGCTAACCTTTTCATTCCGCCGGCCACACATTGGACAAGGATGACCCCATACCATTTCAGGCTCTGGCTCTGGCTCCTCTAGATCTTCATCATCAGAACCTTCATCATAATCCAATTCCTCAAACAGTCATATCTTCTTCCCACTTGATTGTGATGTTCAAACAGCACACAATTTCCATCCCTTCAGTGGCAAAAACCTTTTTAGCTTCTGGATCAGTGCAAACAAAATTGAACACAAAATTTTTGCACATGAATCAACATTACCAAAAATGTTCATATCCATGAATTGCCTGGTTACAACGATAACAGAAGAATTTCCCACAGTTCCTACAGGTCATCTTGTTGCAACCTTCAGTTTTCGAGATAGCCATTTTACATCTGGGACATTGCTTAGAATCGCGAAGCGCTTCACAGACACTTAATAATTCATCTATTTCCCTCTGTTCTCTCAACAATTGTTTTTCTGGGAGGGAATATTTCTGGTGTTTTTCCTGTTAAAAAGGAGAATGTGTCATGGCATTATGAATGTATAGTAGGAAAGAACAACATCATACAGAACCTCAAATAGGTCATGCATATACAAATAAAGCACTGCAAATATCATATCATTCTCAAGTTTTGAATTGTCACGTAAGCACATAGATGTTGAAGAATTAGATATGTAGATACAAAGCTAAGTCCCCAGTCACAAACAAGTGATGTTATGGACAACAACACAGTCGCCAAAGATGGTGACGGTAATTTCTACTGTACTGGTATTCATCCATCTTCTCTATAGCACACCAAAAGGACACTTAATTTTATAGAGAGTATTAAGATCTTACACTACATAGAGTGTGTGGATAAACTCTAGGCCAGGAAAGCAGAATACCTCGAACTTCACTCAAACCAGGTCACACTGGAATCTTGGAACCAGATACTACAATTACATCAATTAAACATGCGTTCATACCAATAATTAAATTTCAAATTAAGTACCATAACAAAATCTCAAAATGCTGACTGTACACATCATTAATTCATAAAAAAGAAAGTTCAATCATTAAGAGATTATGCATTTTACCCTCAAAATCCTAATCTTTTCTTTTGGAGTAACACAATCCTCCCCCACATGCCGGCGTTCTTTGCACAAAGAGCAGAAGGTGAAAAAACACTCCGGGCATTGAGCATCATTGTCAACCTCCAAGCAGGCAGCATCACACCTTGGACAATATACCAGATAAGGCATTGTATCTAAGAGTTTCTGTAATGTGAACGATTCCCATCGCTTATAGCAATCATCTCCCAGAAGGATTTTCAAAACTGATGGTGGGAGTGGGCTGCGGCAAGTTGTATCAGGGCATGTCAACTGGGTTAAATTCCCTTCTGTTACGTGAATTCTGCAGTGAGACTTCATACATGTCAAGCAAAACAAATGGTGGCATGGGAGCTTGATGAAATTTCTGCCTGGTAGGGTCAAGAAATGAAGAGGGGCAAAGAGTAAAAAACTACTAGATAGGATTCAAGTATCAAAATTACTGAAAAGTGAAAAGGCGCTATATTGAGCATGTTTCCTACTTTGTAGAGAATAAAGGGAAGGCAGCTAAGTCACTACAGAACCCATCTGAGTAGTTGTACTACAGATCCTGAAACTGTTGTTTTATGATAAAATTATTTTTTTCTCATTTGATTTCCTAATTTTATTTCTAAAAAATTACTAGGGGATTGAAGTAATTATATTTCTTGCATTGTTGAGCTTATTGCCTCTAGTACATCATGTACAAAATAGACCAAAAGGCAGTGATAGCAACTTGAAGAAAAAGGTAAATAAGTCAGCAAAATCAAACACAGCATCCCCTAATCAGATAACGTATAAGAAAATTACCAGTATTTTCACTAAGACAAATTCCACACTCATGTAACCTTTTCAGAAATATTTCATGAGACCTCCTCTCATTGTAACTTTGCATCAGAGGAATAGTAGAATCAACTAGAAGCCTTCTTGCAATAGCACGTTCATCTCCAACATCTGAAGTTTTATCTGGGACTAGTATTATGTTGTCATTCAAAGAAATGCAAGCCCATGAAGAGCTATTCAGCCAGTCCAGCCATCTATACATTACTTCTTGTCCTGGCAGCTCAGTCCAAATCTCATCAAACATGGCACAGAGGTGTGAAACTTTGGGTTCATCCAACCACTTGGCTGAGATAGTAAAATAAGGAGCACTTGTACTGGGATATGAACATGGCAGCAAACATGTTAACACCACAGGTGGCAAATGCTTTAAGCTGCAAGCATAAAAGAGTTCACTACCATCTTGGCTACCATCATTATCAGTTCCAACCATAGTTCCATTTGGATGAAGATTCAAGAACACCTTAGTACCATTAGGAATTGGATACCAAACAAAAATCTGAGGAAGAAGACATGAACATTACACTTTTGACGAATGAGAGAGTTCGGATTAAGGAGGACAAAGCTCTGGAACGAACCTGAAAAGAACGAAGACCTGCCTTATCCTCCAAGATCACCATGTCATCCCCATAAATGGCTTGCAGTGCCAGCACCTGAACATAATATAATAAACTACGACATATTAGCGACAACAGCAGTTCAAATAGCTGTCATGTCAAAACAATAGCTTAAAATTGACCAAACTAATTCTTCAGTCATAACTTAACTCTATCTTTCTCAGGTGGTAGACGCACAAATTCGCCATCCTAAATCTCCAGTTCAAACTAAACACGACACTTCATCAATCTACAGTTTAACAGCAGCAAATGGCAATATCCCAATGTTACATAATAGTAGCTCCATTGCAGACTCAGGCATATATGAATTCCAGTTTCAGACCAGTAGGTACAACAATCACAGCATAGTGCATCGTCACAAGTTAATCTCTGCAACTGCAGATATTTTTCACCCTAATCAGGATCCCACATGCCATCCACCGATTTCCAGAGCGCACTGTGACGCACATCAGGGTTATTAAAACTACCTCGAGTTTGCTCGCACTAGAACATCCGGGCATCTGTGGCTCCTCCGCATGCCCACACGTGACCTCAGGTGTTTAGTAGAAAAGCGATTTTAGTTCTATAAAATCAACCCGCAGTCCATCCATCGGGGAATGTACAGTACACATGTTCGGATATTTTACGTTTATGTCCATGATCTATATTTTATTTTGATGTGAAGAAGAGAAAATTCGATATATCATCGTTTTTCATAAAACACCCCACAAACCATTTTGTCGAGAACCCCTTTCTCTCTCTTCTTTCCCACCCACTGATGCCGCCACCACACCTCGGGATATTTAAATACTTGCCACCTTTACGATTGACTCCTACTAACTTGCCAGCTTTAGAATATGAATTATAGATTTGCCATCTGAATTGCTCTGGTGCTAAAGATTTGTCTATTTTGGACTCGTGGTAGTACAGGTCATCATGCCACGGTGAATCGGCCGGGGAAAAAGACGTCCATGCCCCTTAGGCTGTTAGGACAGTGAAAGCTCTAGTTTGGTTTTAGTGAATTGATGAAACCCTAAGTGCTAACCTAGTTTATCAAGTGATCATGAGATAGGTAACACACTCCAAGTGATGAAGCAAATGAAGATCATAGCATGATGATAATGATACCATGATGATGATCAAGTGCTTGGACTTGAAAAGAAGAAAGAGAAAAACAAAAAGCTCAAGGCAAAGGTATAAACCATAGGAGCTATTTTGTTTTGGTGATCAAGACACTTAGAGAGTGTGATCACATTTAGGATTGATAGCCGTACTATTAAGAGGGGTGAAACTCGTATCAAAATGCGGTTATCAACGTGCCACTAGATGCTCTAACTCATTACATATACATTTAGGATCTAGTGGAGTGCTAACACCCTTGAAAATGTTTGTGAAAATATGTTAACACTTGTGCACAAGGTGATACACTTGGTGGTGTTGGCACATTTACAAAGGAGGTGGTGTTTGCAGGGTTGAGATGGATTCGGCGCTTTCGGAAAAATAGAATGCCTATTTTCTATTACGCCGGATGCAAATTCTTGTGGTTGGCACATTGGAGCAAGGGTGAAGAAGTTAGAAGTGAAAACGAGTTCATCGTGAAGACGCTGGCGTCGGTCTACTGACCGGACGCTGGGTCTAAAAGCACCGGACCCTGGCAGCGTGTGTCCGATCAAACTGACGGGTCTGCGCAGTACCGAGGGTATTGCACCGGACGCTGATCTGTGTCCGGTTAAGGTGGACCGGACGCGTCCGATCGAAGAAATACGCCTCGGGGAGCTTACTGGAAACGACCAGACGCTGGGGCTTCAGCGTCCGGTCAGTTTTACCGGAGCGTCCGGTCATCTCTTGACCGTTGAGATCGGGCGATCGGCGTTTGAAGCTGATGACACGTGGCGAAGATCTGAGGACCGGACGCTTGAAAGGTCATTGTTGGTTTTGGTAATTGAGTGACAACCTAGGTGGACTAATTGTGTTTATGTGAGATACACTGGTGATTAGTCCATAGGTACATGTGTATGAGCAACATATGCCATAGAGGTGAAAATGGCTTGGAGATGTTGCAAAGCTCACACATGTGATGATGAAGGAGCTTATTGCACATGAGACATGACATTGAGTCATGTGATCAAGGTGGAGAAGATCAAGACAAGACTTGGCTTGATGGACCGGTTGCAAGCGTGAAGGGCAAGTCAAAGGCTTTGAAGTGATGGATCACGTGGCGGTGAAGCTTGAGCAAGACTTGGCACCGATGGACGATAGCAACGGTGAAGAGCAAGTAGAGTCAAGATCGATGAACCAATATAATCATGTGATGATATGAAGTGGATCATATCATTGTTGATCGTGTTGGTGCATGTGTTGCATTGACATTGAAGGAGATGGAATGGAATGCGCAAGGCAAAGGTATAACCTAGGGCATTTCATTTCACTGGTCATAGGTGTGTAGAGAAGTTTATGACCGGGTTTAGGATAGATGGCCGTACTATCAAGAGGGGCAAACTTATTTGCATATCGGTCATCTAGTGTCACTCGAGTGATCTAACTTTGCATTGTCGCTAGGATCGAGTGGCGTGGCAAGTTGAGTGGCTAACATCCTTTGGGAAATGATTGTGAAAATGCTAACACACATACACATGGTGGTGTACACTTGGTGGTGTTGGCACATTTACAAAGGAGGTGGTGTTTGCAGGGGTGAGATGGGTTTGGGTCCCTCTCGCTTTCGAGAAAATAGAATGCCTATTTTCTATTGCGCCGGATGCAAGTTCTTGTGGTTAGCACATTAGAGTAAGGGTGATGAAGTTAGAAGTGAAAATGAGTTAGTCGCGAAGATGCCAAGCGTCGGTCAACCGATCGACGCATTTGGATCTGAATGCACCGGACGCCGGCAAAGCTACGTCCGTCGGTGACGACGACGATGACGCAGAAGCTGGAGTGTGACCGGACGCTGGCTACGTCCGATCAAGTGTGACCGGACGCGTCCGGTCGAGGTCGGTACCTTACTGGAAATGACCGGACGCTGGGGTTCAGCAATCCGTCCGATCGCTTGAAAGTCTGCGCGCGTCCGGTCAAGTCAAGTGACCGTTGGAACCGGACACGTGGTTGTCTGCGGGCGACCGGACGCTGAGGTCCAGTGTCCGGTCAACACGACCGGAGCGTCCGGTCGGCCCGACCGTTGCCCAGTGAAGGGGTAACGGCTAGTTTAGCCCTTGGGGCTATAAATAGAAGTGGCCCTCGGCCATGGCTGTGGCTGAGCACCTCAAGGGACTTAGTGTCCATGCTTGTGAGTGCTTGGGAGCCCTCAATCACACATATACTTGATAGTGATCATTCGATTGTGTGAGTGAGCGATTCTAGTACGATTGCATCATGAGGTCGCATCGAGTGGCACTAGGTGGTCGTGTTGCAAGCCAGTGGTGCTTGTTACTCTTGGAGGTTGCCACCTCCTAGACGGCTTGGTGGTGGTCTCCGTCGAAGCCCGTAAGAAGCTTGTGCGGTGCTCCGGAGAAGTGCTTGTGAGGGGTACTTGTGCTCGCCCCGCGGGAGTCGCGAAGAGCAACTTTAGTAAAGCGTGTCATTGAGCTACCCTCACTCAAGGGGTAGGTTCTTGCGGTGCCCGACGTGCGGACTTAGCGGGTGATGCTAATTAGCCGCCGAACCACCAAGTGAGCGGTCGACACAACGGGGACTAGCATGTTGGCAAACACGTGAACCTCGGGAGAAAAATCATCGTGTCAACCTTGTTCTTCCCGTTGGTTTGCATCCCCATTACACAAGCTTGCAATTACTTTTATATATCTTAAGCTTGTGTAGTTGCTCTTGTAATTAGTTAGCTTGTGTAGCTTACTAGTTACCTTCTTGCTTGTGTAGCATAGAAGTAGCTCCCTTGCGTGGCTAATTTGGTTTTAGTAACCTTGTTAGTCACATTACTTAGTTTGTGTAGCTAAGTATTTGCGCTCTCTAATTAGGCGTTGGTTGCCTTGTTATTGAGCATTGCTAGTGAGCTTAGTTAGCTTTGTGCTTTTGCTTACTAGCATGTGTAGGAGCTCCCTTGTTACTTAAAGTACTAGTGGCATAGGTTTGTGTGACCTTGCTCCTAGAATTGTTTAGGAGAGCTCTAGCTAGCCCGACACCTTAGTTGCTTTATTAGTATCTTTGCAAGGTGCTAGTGAACATATATAGAGGGGTGTAGTCTTGGCTAGACCGATTGTTTTAATTCCGCATTTATATCGGTTAGCCGACGGGATTAATTTTAGAAAAGACTATTCACCCCCCCTCTAGTCCGCCATCTCGACCCTTTCAACGCTGGGGTCCTGCGTCCGGTCAATATGACCGGAGCGTCCGGTTGGCCCGTGTTCAGCCTAGTGAAGGGGTACAACGGCTCTATTTTATGGGGGCTTCTATTTAAGCCCTATGGCCGGCTCAAGCTCACTCTCTTACACATTTTCATTGATATAGCAACCTTGTGAGCTTAGCCAAAGTCCTCCCACTCATCTCCATCATTGATCCGTCATCATTGTGACATTGGGAGAGAATCCAAGTGCGTTGCTTGAGTGATTGCATCTAGAGGCACTTGGTATTCGTGTTGCGCTGCAGATTTCGCTTGTTTCTCTTGGTGGTTGCCACCACCTAGACGGTTGGAGCAGCGGTGGAGGATTGACACGAGTTGGTGATTGTTCGTGGCCATCTTCGGTGATTGTAAGGGGAGTTGTACCTTTCCCGGCGGAGTGTCGAAAGGTAACTCTAGTAAATTGCTCGTGTTTTTGAGTTACCTCACTTGTGGGTCGGTTCTTACGGTGTCCTATCGTGTGGACGAGGTTTGTGAAACACCTCTTAGCCGTCGAACCACCAAGTGTTGGTCGACACAACGGGGACGTAGCGTGTTGGCAAGCACGTGAACCTCGGGAGAAAATTGATTGCCTCTTGTCTTTGGCATTTTCTCGGTGATTGGCTATATATTCATCTTGTAATTGGTTCATCCCCTACACGACGGTATAATCACCCTACTCATTTATTTATATTCTTGCAAACTAGTTGATACAAGCTCTTTAGTGTAATTAGAATTGAGAGCTTGCTTTATTATTTACATTCATCTAGTTGAGCTCTTTAGAGTAGCAAGATTGAGAGCCCTTAGTGAGTAGTTACATAGCAAGTTTGTGTGCCTAAGTAATCATTGCAACTAGAATTATTGGATAGGTGGCTTACAATCCTCGTAGAGCTAGAGCAAGTTTACATTACGCTATTTGTCATACTAATCAAATTGCTCTAGTTGATTTATAGATTTTTTAAATAGGCTATTCACCCCCTCTAGCCATATTAGGACCTTTCAGACAGCCAGCTCTAACTAGCCACCGTGCTCAAAAAAAGCCACGTGCTCCAGCTCCAACCAGCCAACCAACGTGCTCTACATATATTTGCTACAGGAGGCAGTCTACAGTAAAAATTCGACATGATATATGCTAATCATGGTCACAAATTTGTATACATATATTAGTACATAAATTCGACAACCACTATACATTAAAAATCAGCATCATCATGGCCACACATGAATTGTACCAAATATATATATGATATGTACCGTGCACATCAAGCACATTAGCTAAAAGAGACCACTGATGTCTAAGTTTGGTCATAACAGCCATACATAGAATCATTAAACAGGTTCTAGGCGACACATAGCTAAAGCAATGGCCATTTAACAGTTCTGACCAACAAAAGTACATAAGGTGCCATTTATCAGGTTCTGGCCGACAAATATAGAGCACTAATGCCATTTAACAGGTTCTGGCCACAATGCACACTAGGAATCCACAAAAGTCATTGTTTTTCATCTCCACGGCCTTGGCTTGTCTCATGTTTTCTTGATCTTGGAGGCCAGCTGCTTCCTCCTCGGAGTCATCTTCTTGGGCACGACCTCCACAACTTGTAGCTCTCCTTCTGGAAGAGGTTCAGCTGCACCCAACAATAATCTCCTAAAAAATAGAAAGTGAGGGGTGTTTACAACAAGCAAGCGAGCAGGTAATGGATGTTTACAAAAATCCTAGTGATTATACCTCCTAGTGCTTGGACCTGATGGGGTGCTTAGACCTGATGGGGTTCTGGAGCTACTAGCTGAACCTCTATAGGCACAAGTTCAATAGAGAGCTCTCTGTTGGCTGCCCTTGTTGCTGCTTCAGGCTTCTTCCATAGTCTGGCCAAGCTCTGAGTTGAGCTTCTTCCGCCTCCACCTTGCCCTCACTGTAGCTTCCTTGTTGCTGCAAGCCTTGTCCTAGGAGTGGCTTGTTTAGGAGCAGGATGTCCCCTGTCTTGCTCTTCTTCCTCCCAGGCTTTACACTAGTCTTCTTAGTTCTCTTCCTACAAGCAAAAAAGTGAATTTTTTTGTGTTGCTCCTACCTTTTCTTAGTTCTGTCAAGCTACACCTCCAGGCTACCTTGCTGTGCCCATGTTCACCACATCCTTTACATAAGGCTTGTCTAGTTGCCTTCCCACTTCTCTCACCGGGTGGTTTGGCCTGTTTTTTCTTTTGCACCTGGCCCTCTCTTTTTCAAGCAATTGGAGGATGCAGATGAAATCCCTTGTTTACTTGAGCCACTTGAGATTTGTCTCATAATATTTGCTACTATTCCATCATAAGCAGCTTGGAACCTCTCAACATATTAGTAATTGTCCACATAGCTGCCCATGTTTGGCTGCCTTATGCTTGTGATGACTGCTAGTGTAACTTGCCACTCTCTGCAAGTACATGCCCTCTGAGTTAAATAAACAACATGTCTTCTAACCTCTTCATCCTTATACATCTCAGTCACTTCAGTTTGCTCAGGATGGCCTTTGGTGACCTTCAGTGGCTTAGACCCTTGGAAGTCGCATTGAGTTGGTGAATTACAAGAAAGATATTCCAAGTGATAAGGCCCCTCGGAGATCCTCCTCTTGGCAAAAAGTATCACTAACCTCTCCCTTATACCATCTACCATGAAAGAGAGAGGCAAATCCTTCAAGTCCTTCACCCAAGCATTCCAACTCTCGAAAGAAGGTTGTTGTTAATGTAATCACATTTGATGTCTACACTCGAATTTACTTCTTGCCCACAACAAAACTGTGATGGTCATCTAGCCACTTTGTTACTCCCGGGCTTGCTACCACAACCTTGTCAAAAAGTACTTAAACCTATGTGGAGAGTAGGCTCTTCTTTGCAGGCCACATATTTTTTGCATAAACCTCTCCAAATGTAGTACTTCTTCATGTTCTCCATCAAATGTCTAAAGCACTCTCTCTCTGCTCAAATTTCATGGAAACACTTGCTTGACTACGACTTCAAGCCCCTTGCATGCATCAAAGCAAAAGCCAACAACCTAGGCAGGGGCCCTATTGCTTTACCTAGTTGTTCCATGAACCATGTCCAATTTTCTATGGTTTCAGGTGTCAAAAAAACCAAATGCTAGTGGAAACATCCAATTATGCCCATCTAATGCTAAAGTCGCAGGCATTTGTCCATTCCACTCTCCAGTTAAATGTGTGGAATCTATACTAATGTAAGGCCTGCAACCATATAAGAATCCATCTATGCAAGCCTTGAAGGCACAAAAAATCTAGTGAAGTGCACTTTCCCATCAATCGTGATCGTGTGTCTATCTCTACAACAATCGCTAGGTGACCTCAACTCTACCTCGGCTTTGAATCAGCACAACCAATCATAAGAATCGGACCACTTACCAAATAGTTTGTCTGCACGCTCTCTATCTCCCATACCACACAGCTTGGTAGCTTGTCTCAATTTTGTACTTGTCATCAAGAAACTCCTTAATCTGCAGCAGCCCCCATACTTGGTTTTTTCTTCAATAGAGGTATAGCTCTCTGTGCAACCCAACCAATAGAAGCCATGTTGGTAACAACCCTATTAGTTGATGGACACTTGTGGACACCACTGTTGATCTGAATCTGCACAACAAAACATACAATGTTAGAAACCAACTCAAGTCAAACCAAAAAAAGTATGCATGAACAGCCACCGCCTTACAAAACAAAATAATTGGTTCAAAAATGTACCCTAACACTCTTATCACGTTGAGTCCTAGTTCTAATAATCCAAGGACACCCATGCCTTGCAAAATCCCTCGAACCTCTTTTTGTCGACTTCTCCGCCCAAGCTCAAAATCTTTAACAATGGCATGTTGCCTTCATCGCCATCCTAAAGTCATCCATACAGGGATAGTGTATGCCAACCCGACATATCCGAAAATTCCTTATCCCAATCTTCCATAGGCTCAAGAGGGGAGCTGTGTTATCAACAATAATTGCAAAGATCTTCCATCTCTCTTTCAAGTTCCTTAGAGATGGTAGGGATAGGAATTTCCTCTCTAGAAGCTTCCTCGGCCTTCTCATGAGCTCCTTGGAACCCCATTGCCTCATAAACAACATCCTCATCAGCTATTGCATTTGCCTCACCATCCTCGGCTTCCTCTTGGATGATAGTCAATGTAGCCCAGTCTACTAGAACTGCCTCATCACCATCCACAGTCTTTGGAGATGTACAGTATCGACCATTCCTTCCGAATTAGCTCCAAAGATAAGAAGCATCAACATTGGTCACATCGGACATAGGAATACCACCGTTGTTTGTCTCATATCCATCCTTAGTAGTAACCTCAACAAGAATATATGCCATCCTTTCCTCCCATTTCTCCTCTATCATTTTCCGCATTGCTCATCCCTTCTAATTTTCCATTCAGAGCCACTATCACCGTCCAAAACCCAAATTGACAATGTCTGGCTTGGTCCCCATATAATCTTCGTAGCCATTTTATCATGAAACTGAGCTAGATTGTACCCAACACTCCTATCTAGCCACAACTCATGTTCTTGGTCAACAATTTCAACAAGCCCATCATATTCAAGCACAGCAGTGTACTTAACGATTTTAACAACTAGCCTAAATGCATTGTCAGATTCGATCCTGGCATTAATGTAAACATAAAAACATTGCATTGTTAGCCAAGTACCCCATGTAACTCAGTCCAACTGTCTGCCCTACGGTGAAAATAGAGACTCACCAAGGGGGGCAGCCATCAGGTTCCATGGTCACAGATCAGGATCCAGCGCCTGCTACATCACCCACCCTACAAACCAAAATTGCAGTAAAAATCAACGTTCAACCCTAATCCAGCGCCTGCTACATCACCCACCTACAAACCAAAATTGCAGTAAAAATCAACGTTCAACCCTAACCCTAGCTCGGTAAATGAAGGCAAAATAAGAGGGCCAGCGAGGGGCGGAGGGTGGGGGAAGTGCGTGGTCAAACCTGCTTGGGTTCGGGGTTGTGGAAGTGCAGATTGGTGTTAACTTCCGGCCACCGTCCTGCAGCCCACCTCGCCGTACCAGCCGCTGCAGCCGAGAGCAGGGGCGCGGGAGAAGAACGGGGAAGAGAGGGCGCGGGCGACCGGCGAACGGGAGAGGAGGAGGATTCAGGACGGACGAAGGGCTCGGCGCCGGTCGCGCGGGGCTTCTCCTCTGCCCGTCGCGGGCTTCCGGGCAACCGCGAGCGGACCTGCTCCCCTTTCCGTCGTGGGTGGAGAACGGGGGAAGGGGACGACTCGAGAGGCGACAGGCCCGGGATGAGAAAAAATAGAGTGGAGGATAGGAAGGTCTTCTTCCTAAGCCAATCCACCGTGGCAAGCTAAGGTGTACTGCCACGACGTTAAAACGGGCAAATTTGTAGCACCATCGTGATTTAGGTGGCAAATCTATAATTGCCGTTCTAAAGCTGGCAAGTCCGTATGAGCCGATCGTAAGGGTGGCAAATATATAAATATCCCCCGCACCTCGCCCCTCGCCCCGCCGGCATTCCTTGTCTCCGTTGCCTCACTCACAAGGGCGGTGGGTCATGTCAGCGCCGTTCCTCGAAAACCTCCACAGGCATCTCCAAGCCTCCTACCGCCGAGGACGCGCTGTAGAGCAGCAGCAACGTCTCATCGCCGCACAAGCCCGACCCCTTGTTCGCTCCATCCCGATGTCTCCCCGCTCCCCAAAGCCTAGTGTCTCCCAGATCGCACAAAGAACTCTGTTATGGTACAATCCGACCGGCCCAGGTTTTCTTTTTTTTTCCCACGAATTTGTCGGGATTTTCTGCTGATTTTTTCGGTGGTGCTGGTTTTTTTGAGAGGAAAACACTGTTGGCTGGTTGAATAAGACTGGCTGAAACAAACAAGCGAACATGATGTATTTATGCATTCTAAAGAAATCTTCTGTTTATGTATACACACTGAACTCAGATTGCTAAGAAGGGACTTAAAGTTTACTTCACATGTATGAGATTATTTTGTTTGTATTAATAATATTTATAAAGTCTTTCCATGAGCTAATTCCTAAACAAAAGGTCTTGCCATGAGCTAGAGTTACTGTTACAGCACTTCGATACCAGAGACTCAACTATCGCCTTTGCTCTAATTAGAAGATTATTACTTTAATATATGGGCGATAATCATCTATTACGCCAGGTTCCCAGGTGCCCAGGTCTAGCGTCGTCGGTCCCTTCGCCAGGTCTTCGTTGGGCCATTCGCCGGCAACGAGCACCCACCAGTTATTGGGTGTACATCTGTACACCCATGTCCTTTACTGGGTCCGCCCCTGATCCTACCCTATTGATGTATTGCGAGAGTTGGCCAGGGCTACCAAGGGGTGTAGAATTCAATCCCAGCGATAGCGATATTCTGTGGCATCCAGCAGCAGAAGTTGGGAATGGTCTACCTGAGCGCCATCCATTTATCAACGACTTTATTAAATATGTCGATGATGAAGGGTTTAGTTGCACTCACCCTCAAGATATACCGGGTGTTAGGCAGGATGGCCGTGCATCATACTTCCTCCATAGAAAATTTGAGCCATACAACAATGAAAATGATGCAAATAACAACTGGAAGAAAATTGGAACCCCTAGATCGTTCCTGGATGCAACACTGTGAGGTTGCAAGGAGGTGTTTGCCCTGTATGCAAACATGGCGAGTGATAAAACCTCTCAGGAAACTGATTGGTGACTACATCAGTATCATTTACAAAACACAGTGAAGGCAGAGGCAGTGTTGAAAATATTTATTGCACCACGGAACAGTCTGTGTGAATTGACTGAGGAAGCTCGTATTGGATCCAAATGGGATGTTTTCACACATAAAGATTCAAGCGAGGAATGTGCAAAGGTTTTCACCCTGTTCGATTGGTCTTGTTTGACTTATAAGCCATATTTTTTCAGCCAACGAACAGTATTTTTCTCTCACATCAAATCAGCCAACGGTACTTTCAGCCATGACTTATCAGTCAAACAAGCCCAAGTAAATAGGACGTTTAACCCTTGAAATCTGTACCGAGACTGATGAGTTCAGTGATGGAGCTTGAGGACAAATATCGAGCGGGGCAAAAAGAAAATATATATGATTTAGGGAGTGTTGGGGTGGCCATTATAAAACTTCATTAGCAAAATATACATATATCTATAGTGTCCTATGTAAAATTGGAAAAATGAGGGGAACATGGCTCACTATATGGCCCCAATGAAGCTCCGCCTATGGATGAGCTTGATCATATATCTCTGAAAGAGCGCTACAGGATCCTTCTAGTGGTAGACAAAAGCTCGGGCTGCTACAGTATCACCTAGGAAGTCTATAATGGATGTGTTCGGCTGACATAAAAAAAACACTGTAGCGGCTGAATTTTACTGTTTACGGCTGAATCTATGAGAGAAAAACACTGTTCCGGATGAAAAAAGAAGCGGATCAAGCCGGGCTTGGGGTCAGCCGAACAAGCCCAATGTGTATGGAAACTAGCAGAGCATGTCCCAAAAGAAATCATGAGGGAACACACAAAGAAGATAGCATATTGCAGGAAATTTCTTCTGCACCTCCTATTATAGAGAGTAATCCCATGGATGATAACACCAACAGGAGGTTACTTGGTGAAGATCTGCCAGTGGAGGGTTCCAAATATCAGATAAGTGGCACTGCAACTTGTATGAGTGAAAACAGCGAGCTGGTTGCAAGAAAACAAGGGGCTCATCTGGCTGATATAAAACTGGAGCCTGCACTAGAAGGTCATGAGATTGGCCCTTCTGAATCTCAAGCAAATTCTACTCATGCTGAAGGCTCAGTACCATCTTTAGGAGTAAAAGATGAACTGACTATGAGTTACCTGGCTTATGTGAGAATGTTTCTTTCAATTCCATCTGTAACTATGTGCCAGCATTAATCAATGTGTTACTTGATGTAAAAGTCTTCAAAGATGTCTGATGAAGTTCGTGTTCCTTGGTTTTAATTTGTTGTAGATTGTGCAAAAAATTTAATGTTTTCGCGCGAAAGGAAACTTCTATTTAGTTTCATAGTTTTGTGGAGCAAGAAAAACCATTGCTATAACTTTAGTTAAATAGTTTTGTTGTTATAAGTTAGCCTAAATCAAGGTGCGGGCGCCTAATGTTCTAGTAAACTCAAAAGCAGGTGGGGCGGGCGATAGGTTAACTCGTCTTCCTGGAGCTGGTTGTTGGTCTCCAACTGCTCCACCGAGAGCTCGTCCTCCCCTTGAGCCCTCGCAGCCATGGCCTCCAGCCGCGCCGCCGCCTCCTCCCGCGCCTCCCAGTATCCGTCCCCAGCCTCTGCCGGCGGCGGCGAGGACGATGACGAGGCTCCGCCCGACATAAGAGTATCCGGCGAGTAGATTGGCCCCTCGCCGCCTGGCCCCCTTTCCGGAGAGAGAGAGTTCGCCGCTTTTTCTTTGACGGGCGTTGCTAAGATGAAACAAAAATTAGAGATGCGTTAATAATTCTTTCTTGCTGTAGTAGTCCTCTACTAGGACTATCTGTTTCTATTTTCTTGGCTGCCGGTCCGTAAAAAATGCCTTAATAATAATAGTAATACAATACTCCCTCAATTCTAAATTATATAAGACCTTTTGGCTTTTTCTATTACAATATATATATATATATATATATATATATATATATATATATAAATAGAGATATATATTGTTGTAGATCTCATCGACGACTGTTTTATTTGAATTCATTTACGGTCCTCTGATTTTATTTAAAGTTCTTATATTTAAAAATTAAAATTTTCAAATTGTCCAAATGAACAAGATTAAAGAAATTATCAAAACTAAAGTTACAGATCACAAAGAGATTAACTGTATTTTTTAAAAAAAAATGTACCAAATTCATATTTTTCTGAATTAAAAGGAAGCATTTATGAATTATAGCAATTTATCCAGTATTTGTAGAAAATACATATATAATCAAAACCACCTTTGAAACCAAAACTAATCTCTTCCTTATTCACAACCACGACATTCGTGCTTTCCTTATTTGACACCACATAGTTCTAAAATAAAGAGGGGCGTATGGATCATTTTGGTGGCCACTTAACACTGTTAGTGAATGACATGAATAGTAGTGCCAAATAGGAAAGAAAAATTCAATTCGGTGCTTAATAAGAAACTTCGATTTCATAAGTGCCTTAGAAGGAGAACCGATTTTTGAGTGCCAAATAGATATTTCTCTCAAAATTTTATTATAGTTACAAAGCAAGATAAAAGAAGTTTGATCAATTGGAATCCCAAAAACATATTGAATTTAGAACATAGTTATTAGGACCGGACTAGACATCGAACCGTTTAAGGTCTCAGTTCATGGTTTGATTGGTCTAACTAATTGGACTGTCGGCTCAACAAGATTCAAATATAACTAGCCAGTCCTCATGTTGACCTGTCGGGCTACCATCCCTGTGCAAATTTAGGCATTACTACTGTTTCCAGCATTTGCAGAAGAATTTAGGTGGACATCAGCATAAGGGAACTATGTTCGTACCGAGCATGTCCAGACTAAAGGGACGTATAACAATTGCATATATTGTTTTATTAATTACACAATAAAATGGTGCCCGGCAGCGAAAAGGAATCTGTGCTTTTATTAGGTATAAGCACTGTTAAGCTGGCATCGTAGAACCGAATTTTGAACTACATGTGTTTTGTCGTTTTGATCCACATGAGAAGGCTCTGATAAATCGTATTCAAGCGAGGAGGTCAGCATGGATACCTGGCTTGTACCATGGAGCGTAGCTGGGTTCGTATAGAGTTTGAGGGTCAGGAAGACATTTAAGAAACACAAATCAGATAGTTGACATGGCATAGAGAAATACAAAGCGCACAGCCTAATCCTAATTAAGTAACACCAGCATACCTTTCTTTTTAGGATTAGCATAAGAACACCTTTAGCAAGTTATAGACAGTCAATCTGAAATATATTGTTAGTAAGAAGAGCCTGCTGAATTTATTGTATGCATGGCACTGAAATTTGGAAACCATATGTAATATCCTATTTAAGTAACACCAGCATATCTTCTTTTTTTTAATTAACAGCAGCATACCTTTTTTAGGATTAATACCAGCACACTTTCAGAAAGTTAAAGGCAGCCAATCTGAAATGTATTGTTAATAAGAAGGGGTTGTTGAAATGTATATGTAACAATAGTGTCATAATTAAATGTAGAAAGGGAAAATCGAGGAATCAGTAGGATTTATATTAGAATCTACTCTGCATCATACTGAAATCCGTACAAATCACATAAAAAAATTAAAGCAAATAATCTGAAAACATCATATTCATATGAGAGCCCTAGAAGTTGCTAGGATAGAATCTAATTTGCATCATTTTGTATCCCGCTTACTGGTATTAAGCAAGTGAACACAATTGAGAAAAGTATCATAAACTCGTATAATTTGTATCATCAATATAGGAAGAGGTTCTCATAACTGTGAACCCAATCTAAGACAACTCGTATAGGAAGAGGTTGGCAGAAGGTAAAAAACCGGTGCACAACCTATCAGAATTATGTGGGATGCACAGAAGCTAACACCAGCAAGAATCGCATGAACTGAACAACAACTGTTATTAATAGTAAGCATTTTACCAGAGAAATAAAGTCGTGATGCGACTGTAATCATAGAAGGACTAAGCAAGAAACCTAATACATGAAGCATTATGTAAAAGTTAGAATATGCACCCAGAAATTATGACAGTAAGTTAAATGTTTGTAAATTGGGAGATGTGAGTGGAATCTAAGGCTGCACAAGTTTCTTATAGCCCATATTAAAATATAGTAAGGAATCTAATACAGTAAGAATTATGTAAAGGTAAACTGTGCAATACAAAATTATGACAGTAAATTAATTCCGTACTGCACCTAGATAATTTACCTTGGCATGTTGTGACGGTATTGGATGATCACACTTTGTCATAACTAGATATGAAACCTGAATAAGTACAACTCTGAAAATGAAGGAAAACCGTAAGCACTACGACAAATTTAATTTGTTCAAGAGCGTATAAAACTGAATTCTATGATCCTCGCTAGAGGACATGTAAGTAGGCACGCCATTTGCAAGCAATGATCTTTTCAATAACGAATGAAAAAAACTAATTTGACTGTGATATATGTGCATCTTTTAACATTAAAAGTAACCAAAATTATGGAATAGATCAAGTAAGCAGAACCGAGAAGCCCCACCTAGTACTGATCTTTTTTTTGTTTGACGACTGTGGTAGCAGCTTGTACACACGCATCATCGCCCTTTGGTCTTCTCCATCAGCAAATGAGCACATAGTAATTTAATGAAGGCAGAGAAAACTTGTGAAGAAGAGTGTACAACATGAGGGGAACTGTAGACCATAACTCTATCTAAGATAAGCAATACATAGATCTGCTCGGGTCGGAGGCATCGCGGCCGCTGGTGGCAGGGTCGCCGGCTCCTGGGCTGCGCCGCTAGGTCGCACGCGCTAGCTGGTTGCTAGGTCGCCTACGCCTAGGCTGGGACGCTAGAGGTTGACGTGGCCGTCATCGAGCGCGTCGACAGTCGGGGTGCGCCGTTATGGTTTGCCCGCCTCAGGCCTCCCGTGCTGGCGCGGCACAGCATTGGGCCGCCGGAACCGGGAGGAGGGAGCGGTGGAGCGAACCTGCTGGGAGAGGCGAAGCGCGTTAGCAAGTCGAGGCGGGAGGAGCTGGGGCTTCCCGGCGTCGTGGCGACCAGTGCCAGTGTCGCAACCCCAGGGGGAGGGGTGCGGCGACGCTGCTGCGGGGACGTGCAGCCGCGGCGTGCGGCGTTCGAAGGTCGCAGGAGGGGCTGTGCTCCGGCGGGGGGACGCCGCAGCCTGCGGAGGAAACAGGGACGGTGGAGGACCTCGGTGTTGTCGCCGTCTTTCTTGCTCTCTTTTTTCTGTGGAGGCCGTCTTCTAATTTTTGTGGCCCTCGGTGCGCCACGCTTGAGGCATGGTGGCCTGGCCCGTGGGGTCTGGTGGGACCCGTAGAGGTGGGTAGGTTGGGCGTGGGGGGTGTGGGGGGGCATCAGCTGGTAGCAGGCGGGATCGGACGACGGGAATGAAAGAACTGTGGATGAATAGTTTTGGGTGGAGGAAACGGTGGGGGACTGTTGATCTACAGGAGCAATCACCATGTTTAAAGACTTTTAATTTAATTTAATAATAATAATAATAATAAAGACTTTTATTATATATATAATATATTAATTAATAATATAATTATAATTTTATTTATATTATTATAAAGACTTTTATAGATAATAAGTCATGCAATGGAAACACAACACAGTACGAATTATAAATCAAAGACCAGGGTTTGAATCCATGTGCTACATCTGTTTACACTAATTTTCGTCGGTTTCCCTCCTGTTCCTCTCCTTCACATTCGCAACAGTGCTAGCCATCCGGTTTGTTTTGGTTCAAATCCTAATTTCTGGTCCAGCCTAGTTCTAATAACTATTCCTACTAGATCCAACAGTCTCTCATTTTATATCAAAATTGAGTTTTTTTTCTCTATCCTTTCTTTTTTATTTCCTTATCCTATTCCTACTAGATCCAACAGTGTCTATGGTCAAATCCAATCCCCATCTCTACCTCTAGTAAGGTTAGAGTCCGAGGGGTTGACTCGACGATCCTCTTCGCTTAGAAGGAAGACCAACCCAAGACTAGAGTCTAGTGGGCTGGATAACGGAGAAACAAGGCGTAATTACTGGTGAAGGAGCAAAGCATCCAGGGTGAAGAGAGATGACTAAAGGAAGACCAACTCAAGAGTAGAGTCTAGTAGACAACAGAGAAACAAGACGTAATTAATGGTGGAGAAGCAAGCATCCCGAACGAAGAGAGATGAGACTAGGGAAAACAATTTGACGAATTAACATACAATGGAGACAATCAAGGTGGAGAGAAAAGAATAATGAACAATAAAAAGTAAATGATAATTTTATATACCTAATTTTAAAGAAGAAATTTCTACCCGTCAAAAATTTCGCTAAAATATATTAGAATAGACGACATAAATTGCACTTGCAAATTATGGACATGTCTGCTAATAAGAAAAATGACCGAGGCATAATAAGATGAGGGAGTGAAAGGTCCTAGTATGGCTAGAGGGGGTGAATAGCTTATTTGAAAATCTACAAATCAACCAGAGCAATTTGATTAATATAACAAATAGTGAAATGCAAACTTGTTCTAGCTCTACAAGGGTTGTAAGCCACCTATCCAATAATTCTAGTTACTATGATCACTAGACACACAATTTGCTAAGTCACTACTCACTAAGAGCTCTCGCACTTGCTACTCTAACGAGCTCCACTAGATGAACTCAAACTACAAAGCAAGTTCTCAATTCTAATTACACTAAAGAGCTTGCTACAACTAGTTTGCGAGAATATAAATGGATGAGTAGGGTGATTATACCGCCGTATAGAGAAGTGAACCAATTACAAGATGAACACTAAATCAATCACTGGGAGAATACCAAAGGGCAAGAGACAACCAATTTTCTCCCGAGGTTCACGTGCTTGCCAACACGCAACGTCCCCATTGTGTCGACCAACACTTGGTGATTCGGCGGCTAAGAGGTGTTGCACGAACCTCATCCACACAATTGGACACTGCAAAAACCTACCTATAAGTGATGCAACTCAATGACACGAGCAATCCACTAGGGTTACCTTTCGGTGCTACGTCGAGGAAGATACAAGTCCCCTCACAATTACCGGAGATGACCACGAACAATCACCAACTCGTGCCAATCCTCCTCCGCTGCTTCAAGTCGTCTAGGTGGCGGCAACCACCAAGAGAAACAAGTGAATCCCACAGCGAAACACGAATACCAAGTGCCTCTAGATGCAATCACTCAAGCAATACACTTGGATTCTCTTCCAATCTCACAAAGATGATGAATCAATGATGGAGATGAGTGGGAGGGCTTTGGCTAAGCTCACAAGGTTGCTATGTCAATGCAAATGGCCAAGAGAATGAGATTGAGCCGGCCATGGGGCTTAAATAGAAGCCCCCATAAAATAGAGCCATTGGCTCTTCGGTCCACTGAAAAACGGGGCGACCGGACGCGCTGGTCAGATCGACCGGACGCTGGACCCAGCGTCTGGTCACGCGATGCGTGCCACGTGGCCCCTGCTTCAAACACTGATCGCCCGATCTCAACGGTCATCAGTACATTTAAGTTGTGATCGGACGCGCTGCTCAAAGTGACTGGACGTAGGACCCCAGTGTCCAGTCGTTTCTAGTAAGGTTCCACTCGTGACCGGACCCGTCCGGTCATGCCCGATCGGACTCACCCAACGTCCGGTCCCTCACCATCTTCTCTGTGCGCCGCTACGTCAACGTACGTCAGCACTGACCGGATGTAGGCCCTGAGCGTCCGGTCACTCTTCGTGCCAGCGTCCGGTCACAAGATCGAGACTGCGCGTTCACCGCCGCTACTGATCGGACGCTGCTACTGACCGGACGCAGGACCCCAGCGTCCGGTCACTGCGTGACCAGCGTCCGGTGCACTCTGTTAAATCTTGTCTTTTCTATATAAGGCGTCGGTAGCACCGTCGGACTGTCCGCACTCTATGGGTGGACACTCCGCCGGTGGAGTTTCAAACCCTTGTTCCCAAGTGCTAAACACAATGTGTATCACCTTCGTGCATGTGTGTTAGCACATTTTCACAAGCATTTTAAGGGTGTTAGCACTCCACTAGATCCTAAATACATATGCAATGAGTTAGAGCATCTAGTGGCACTTTGATAACCGTATTTCGATACAAGTTTCACCCCTCTTAATAGTACGGCTATCGAACCTAAATGTGATCACGCTCGCTAAGTGTCTTGATCACCGAAACGAAAAGGCTCCTACCACTTATACCTTTGCCTTGAGCCTTTTGTTTTCCTTTCTCCTTTTCTAAGTCCAAGCACTTGATCATCACCATGAAATTACCATCATCATGTCACGATCTTCATTTGCTTCACTACTTGGAATAGTGCTACATATCTCATAATCACTTTCATAAAATAGGTTAACACTTAGGGTTTTATCAATTAAACAAAACCAAACTAGAGCTTTCAACGCTGAATAGTGTTCAGCCAGAGTCCGGTTGCCTGCGTCCGATCAAGAGACTGAGGGCGGCCTTCACTGCGCGCCACTGACCGGACGCAGGACCCCAGCGTCCGGTCACTGCGTGACCAGCGTTCGGTGCACTATGTGAAACCCTGCCCTTTTCTATACAGGGTGCCGGTGACACCGTCGGACTGTTCGCACTCTACGGGCGGGCACTTCGCCGGTGAAGTTTCGAACGCTTGCTCCCAAGTGTTAAACACAATGTGTATCACCTTTATGCATGTGTATTAGTATATTTTCACAAGCATTTTCAAGGGTGTTAGCACTCCACTAGATACTAAATGCATATACAATAAGTTAGAGCATCTAGTGACACTTTGATAACCGCATTTCGATACGAGTTTCACCCCTCTTAATAGTACGACTATCAATCCTAAATGTGATCACACTCTATAAGTGTCTCGATCACTAAACCGAAAAAGCTTTTATCAAGTTTCACCTTTGCCTTAAGCTTTTTATTTTTCTCTTTCTTCTTTTCAAAGTCAAGCACTTGATCATCATCATGATCTTCACCGTTGCTTCGCCACTTGAAATGTGTCACCTATTTCACAATCACTTTGATAAATTAGATTAGCACTTAGGGTTTCATCAATTCACCAAAACCAAACTAGAGCTTTCAGAGAGTCATCGACCTAGGGTTTGTCATTTGAAAGAAAAATAACAAAAAAAATCAATACAAGATACTTCCTCCGTCGCAATAAGTCAATCCATTTTTTTCAAGAGTCCAAGAATATTAAATTTGACTAAATTTATATAATAAAATAATAACATTTATAATACTAAATAAGTATCATTAGATTCTTCATTAATTATATTTTTATAGTATATCTTTTTTGATGCCATGAATTATTGTAATTTTCTCTATAATTTGGGTCAAACTTGAGATGATTTGACTCTCAAGAAAGTTAAAAAGATTTATAATTTAAAATAGAGGGAGTATATATTATTTTAATTAAATCGCCCAGCTACTTGTAAATCATAGTACGTCACCGTTGAGTGTATAATTAAATGTTCATCAAGCTATCAGACGAAATCAAAAGAAAACCTGTGATATGAAATCAAATTTAGAATGAGATAGAGAAATCACAAGGGTAGAGAACCAAGTAATAGCTTAAGTGATTACTGATTAGCATGTGGTACAAAAAATTGCTCGCTAAAAAATGGAACCTAGTATAGCTGATAGCTGACCAAAGAATAGGAAAACATTAACCTCTTCTTTGGATCATCACGAGGATCCTCTAAACAGTTCAGCATGGGCTAATCCGCTAATGACACTCAAATCAGCCGGTTAGCCTCCTCACCTCCTTGCTTCCTTCCTGGGTTCTTCTTCCTGTCCGCGTCAAGGTCGACGCCGCTCGTCCATCACCACCTCCCCTGATCCCCTCCTTCCCATCCACCCTTTCGATCCTGGCCGCTGGTCCTTCCTCCGTTTATCCCTATCCCACACGCCGACCGGGCGCCGCGCCGTCGACTTCTTCTTCCCTCTCGCCCTTTCCTCGCGGCGGCGGCGCCACCACAGAGCCGGCTGCAATTCGCCGTGGCGCGCCTGACTCGCGGGCACGCCTCGAAGAGGGGAGACCCCTCTCCCTCACGCGAAGGTTCCCGGGCATCCCGGCTAAGAACCTGGTCGGTCATCGCTGCTGCGGGAGCTGCTCATGTTGGACCCGAGATCCGAAATCTACCCTACCATAGAGTATCGCCCTGTCCAGCCCTCTGACCTAGAAGCTCTTGAGAAGATTCATCTTGCTCTCTTTCCAATAAGGTAGCTACTGGAAACGGATGCTACTTTTTCTAGCTTGTTACTTGCTTTACCGTTATATAATACATCGCCTACTTACTCTTACCGTTCATTCGATGCTATAATTCTTCTTCATTTTGTTCAGGTACGAGAGGGAGTTCTTCTTGAACGTTGTCAGCGGCAATGGGATTGTTTCCTGGGGCGCCGTGGACACCAGCAGATCAGATGACCGCAGGGATGAGATAATAGGTTTTGTAACCACGAGGATGATTGCGGCAAAAGATAGCGAGGTATTACCATACAGGAGGTCCTGATTATGGTATATCTAAATGGCCAGCTTGATGGAGCTAATGGTTTTTATATGCAGATTGAGGACCTGTTTAGGTATAACAGTCCGCGCAAAGATCTAACACTTGTGTATATATTGACGCTGGGTGTGGTGGATGGCTACAGAAACCTTGGGATAGGTTAGTTGCATTGTATTATCGTCTTACTTTTAAGGTTTGCCTTGTGAATTGATGTGGTTCATCCTTATGATAATTCTAACTTGCAGCATCATCACTGGTTCGAGAAGTGGTTAAATATGCAGCAAGCGTATCAAATTGCAGAGGTGTTTATTTACATGTCATTTCATACAACCAGCCTGCTATCAGCTTCTATAAGAAGATGCTATTTAAGCTAGTCAGAAGGCTTCCAATGTTTTACTACATAAGAGGACAACATTATGACTCAAACTTGTTTGTGTACTATGTGAACGGTGGTCGTTCGCCTTGCTCACCACTGTAAGTATTTCCTTTTGCTTTGTCCGAGGATCATACAGTTCCTTATTCAGTAATTGTCCAATGTTTCACTGTGTTTTATTTCCTGTTTGTGATGCTCAATTCCAGGATAATATGTGAACTCACCCACGTATTTTCTGCAGTCAATTGCTTGAACCCTCCAGTGTGGTTGATTTTCTAGTTAGGTTTAGGACTGTTAATGTTTCAATCTGATCTTGGCAATTATCTACAGACCTGAACCTGCCACATGGATGTTCACCTCTTCTAAGGATTTGTCTTTGTGAGATCAAATGTACTAGGTCCTTCCATTTTGCATGTTGCCCATGCTTCATATATATATACTCTCTGCCCCAAAATAAATCAACTTCTAAAGTTGTCCTAAGTCAAACATTTTTAGGTTTGACTGAATTTATTAAAAAGAGCACCAGTGTTTATGACACCAAATTTTTATTTTTATTATTAGATACATCATGAAATATAATTTCATAATATACTTGTTTGATGTCATACATATTAGTGTTCTTTTCTATAAAGTTGGTCAAACTTAAAATAGTTTGACTCAGGACAACTCTAGAAGTTGATTTATTTTAGTATGGAGGGCGTATTAGCTCCTTTCATTTCTCAGTCACATTTTTAGCTTTACTCTGCACATTTTTTCTGAAAGGGGCTACTGCAATGCTGAATTTAGAAGGACTCAACTTTTGATCGTATAGACAAATGAGATTCATCAAGCTCTTTGCCCATAGAAAGCTAAATCTAATCTGGATAGCAAATATATAAATCTTGAACCCTAATGTATCAATCAAGTTACAACCTATAAGCTAAGGAAGCTTTCTTTGCTTGTATTGTTGATGATTACCTCCTTATGCATCATTTGCGTTCTTGGGTGTGCCTTTTATTTATTGAAAGGGCAAGCAGTCTTGTAACCTTCCGTTAGTACTTCCATAAAGCATCTTAAATGGACGACACGAGCATGAACTAGGTTTCACTAAAGTGTTACATGACATGCAATATTACAGCTAAACTATTTTACTATGCTGTTAATACAAATGCCAAGATGCTTCCAGTTCCCTCTCAAATTGTAGCAATTTATGCCTTATAATACGATAATTGTGCTCAGCTCCCTTTCAAAAGGATAGTTGTGCTTACTGATTGTTGTGAACTGACAACACTGTTCGGTACTTGATTGCTCAAAGAGACATCACACCATCACCTTGATGTCACGGTGTGAGCATAACGTACTTAAGTTCTCATCATTCAGACTGGGGATAACTAACTGTTTGACATAAAACAAAATCATCAGCTGGCAGGTATTTATCAAAAATACTTATGAGAAAGATCAAGTAAGGCTTCAGTTAGGTGTGCAGCAATACTCTTTGATGTTACGGGTTGCAGCTTATACTACTATTTAATAAATGGAGCTATTTAATTTAATTTCTTTTAGATATTCAGGGCTTTTAGATTTTTTTTTAAAGTTGTGTTTTAGGGTTTATGTGAGGATAAGGCTTGCAAAGTTTGCTGTCTGGACATGATTTCCTAATTTACAGGTTCACTTCATGAAAGAACATCGATTTCATTGCAGAGCAGCTTCAATAACCTCTTTATATCCTTTGCTATTGATAGAATTAGAGATTTTTGGTGAAAAATGCCCTCCAACAGCTTCTTTTAATTAGATATCCAACTATTGACATCCTCTATTCCTCCACAAGATATAGAGAGCGATTTTATTCAAATGGCTCTCGACTTAGAGGGTGAGTTTAAGAGCAACTCCAATCTCCAATAGAGTCTCCATATCCTTCCTAATTGCTAGGAATAGTGATTTTGGTGAGAAAACACCCTCCAACAGCTTATCCAAATATAGCCATCTTGTATCCTAGATTTCTCATTAGCCAAAGATAGAAAATGAGAATGACTCTCTAGGGTGGAAATAAGATATAGAAAGCGATTTTTATGCAAATGGATTTCTAAATGATGATTTAGAGAGTGGGAGCATCTCCAAGAGACTCTATATATCTTTCCTAATTTACAGGAATAGAGATTTTGGTGAAAAAATACCCTCCAATAGCCTCTTCAATTGGATATCCAAGATATCCTCTGTTCCGGATTTCTCTTAGCCAAAGATGGATAGTGAAGATGGCTCTCTAGACTGCGCACAAGATACAGAAAAGCTGTTGGAGAATACAAAGATATAGAAAACGATTTTTACTCAAAGGACTCCAAATGCTGATTTAGAGAGTAGATTTTAGAAAGGCTCTTGGAGATGCCCAATCTCCTACTTTTCTTGCCATCTGGTTTAGTAACACCAACTGGATACGACATGCCATAATAGACATTCTAGAATTTGTGATCGGAGCGGCTAAACTCTAAATCTAGATCCAAATGGTATGAATTTATATTTCTAGGTTCTAGTATTGTGAAACCATCTCATGTTCCTAGGAAGATTATCGTGGTGTTAAATGATAATGCTGTGAATAACACATGGCAATCTTGTGCAGGGAGATTGTAACTTCATTTGTTGTTGACTTCAGGGCTTTCGTGAAGATGCTGGTTGCCAAGTTCTGGAGCAAAGAGGACCATTGCAATCCGAGATGGGCCAGATGTCAGGAATCAAACATCCTCTTGGCAACACAAAGTAATAAACGGATGATCAGCGGTGATAATACCAGATGTCATGTATAGTTTTAGTTGTGATGACATTTTCTCGTGTTTTTCTTTTCTTTTCTTTTTTCTCTCTCTGGGAGGAGTTTATTGAAACAACGGCTGCTGCTGTACACTTCTGATACGGGTACATAAGTTCTCAAATAGTTAGTCATATTCATTGTAAAGAAGAGGGGAAAGGAGAAATTAAACTGCCACCTGGTTCTGGTAACGTTGGGAGTACTATTGTGCAATGTTGAAATGGTTGTGTTGAATGAACTGAAGCAAGCGAATCTTTTTGGCTTGTACAAAGGCAGCAGTACGTACGTGTTACAACTACTAGGTAAAGTTTTGTTTTGATCGATTGGTATGAATAGTTGACTGAGTTTTTTTTGACAACATAGTTGACTGAGTATTGGACTAGAGATAAAGGCCCGAAGTGGAAGCATGGATGAAAGACTGAATACTGAAGAGAAATATCTATAGCCTGTTGAACCGGAGGCGTTAATGCATGTCAGAAATTACTTCGACAATAAGCAACCGCACCTTTTAATCCTCTGCCGCCGGATTGACTATACGATCTGTCAAATCCTCTGCGTGCATGTTCGGTTGGTATTAAACCCGGTCGAAACTGTTTTGTTGTAAGAAAAAAATATTGTAGATTCTAACTGATAAGTTCAAACGAACAGGCCAAACTTGTTCAACAAGCTTGTTTGTGTACTGGTTGGCAACAAGCTTGAGGAATACTCCATGGCCAGCTAACAATTACCGTAGACCAATATCAACAATTTATATTTTCAAATATATTATTTATGAAAATATATTACATATTTAATCTAGCAATACTTATTATGTAACATAAATATTAGTACATTTTGACATATATTTGGTTGAAATTTAGAATTTAGATTGTTTGACATATCAAGAAACAAGAATTTATTTTTCTTGAGGCGGATGAATTGAAAGATACAAATGTTACCCCGGTCCCTTCAGGCCAAAGTATTTATTGTAGTAATAGTAACATCGAGAAATCCAAGTGTAACTCTGTATAACCATGCAAAGTTGCATATAAGCATGTTCGTTGGTTGGTTTCTGAACTGATAAATCCGACTAATTATTATTTATTATGAGAGGAAAATACTGTATCAAGACTAACAAACCAGCGATCCGTCTGGGGTACGCCCAGACCAAAACCAAAACCCTTGGAAACCGACGCGGTCAGCCGAAACAGGTTCGGCGCAACTGACCGCTAGGCCGCGGCCGTGTGGCCCTGCGATCCTGCGTCACAACCGATCGTGGTTGTGACCCACGCGGAAAACCCCAGCACGGGCACATCACGAAAAAACAGCCGAAAACCTAGCGATTCGTGAAGCGCCGGCGCGGCTGCGGCTGCGGCTGCGGCGCACCACCTCCCGTCTGTCCGTCGTGCGGCGCGGTTGCGGCAGCGGCGCCTCCCCCCGTCATCGTCAACCCGTCCGCAAGGCAGGCCCTGCCCACAGCATCGCGTTGCGTGCGGTGCCGGGTGCCGCCTCCCAAGCGAACGAATCGCACCGCGGAAAGGGAGTCCCTCCCAGCGGGGCTCGCCATAAAGCGCGTAGGCGCGGGCCGCTTCGTTTCCGCTGCTTGCGCCGTAGTTTAACTTCCAAAATCCAGTTCCGGAAGAGTTGGCTCGGATCGAGGCGCCGGGAGCCATGCGCACCAAGCACCTCATCCCTAACAACGCCGCCGGACTCACCTACGCGGCGCGCGACTACTCCGCCCGCGAGGATTACGGCGGGGGCGACGGAGCCGCTGGCGGCGGCGGCGGCAGCGGCAGCGACCCGTTCGAGGGGTTTCCCGACGCGGTGCTGGGGCTGATCGTGTCCAAGCTGCCCTTCCGGTCCGCGGTCGCGGCCTCGGCCATCTCGCGCCGGTGGCGCGGCGCTGTCGCCGCTGCGCCCGCACTGGACCTCGACTTCGCCGCGGCGTTCCCCGCCGCACCGCGCCGCAGGGCGGCGTTCGCGGCCGCCGTCTCCGCCGCACCCGCTCCACCGCCTCCGCCTCGCACTCGAGGGCCTCTTCGACCAGGCGTTCGCCGCCTCCGCGGCCGCGGCGCGCGGCGTCGAGCGGAGCTCCGCAACCTGATCCTTGAACAATGCCGCATCGGTGCTCTCCGACTTACCGGTCCGTCGCGGCTTTCCTCGCTCGCGATCACGGACTGTTCTTGGACGCAGGAGTCGGCTCTTGCTGTTTTTGAGATGTCGGAGCTGCGCATACTCCACTACTCCGGTGCAATAGCAGCTAGGCACATTATTGATGGGGACGTTTCTTTGGACGACGTCCTCCTTGCCATCGAGAAGCCATTGGTCAAGCCCCGGGAGGCTGCTCTCAGAGAGCTTCTCACTTTGGTTGGCAATGCACGAAGACTTGTTCTGTCACCCTGGTGCATTGAGGTATATATTTATCTCAAATTCTCTTTGATAGGTAGAGTATTTAGTGATCGATGAATCTAATTACCAAACTGAAAAAAAAAACTCGAAGCAATTTGCACGTCCAGAGGAATGGTCGAAGTTGCAGTTAGACAAGGTAAGGCGGTTAGACAAGTTTTTTTTTTTTGAGAGGAGGGAAGAAGGTGCATTATCCATTGCGCCATTGCTATCAAGTTGCGGAAATGTGGAAGAGCTCTGCGTGTCCGTTGTGGTGAGATGAGCTTCCTTGTTTTGTTAGTTCAGTGCTATGTTATTTCTGCTAGATTGTAATGATAATAAACCGATGATGTTCGTTGCTGCAGCCATCGCAGGGCAAATGGAGGCGGAATATTGACGACGGAGAATGTCATGGTGTGCTGGGTGGTAAGAGGGTGTCGGTGAAGCATCTAAAGGTTGTTAGGATGAAGTACATTGATGAGAGCAAAAGTGGTTTTGAACTGGTAAAGGTCCTGCTCAAGAACGCCCCTGCACTGGAGACGATGACAATTGTTCCTTCCATGGATGGCCTTGAGCAGGCCAAGTTTAGGCGTAAGGTGTTGAAGCTGAGGAAGTCCTCTCAAAATGCTAGCATCCAGTTTTGCACAGCTGGATGATATGATGTTTATGAGTAGGTCCATTAGCAAAGTTTAATGTTCCAGTCAGGATGTAAGAACATGAGGGTCTTCCTTTTTCGTCCAGTTACTTTTAGCCTGTATGTAGCTGCTAATTATTGATGTATTTCTTACAGAATTAATGGAACCATTGCCAATATTCATTTAGCTTAAGTCATCAATTTTCAGCTCTTTGGTGAAGTATCTTTTAACTCGAACAGAAAGTCTATATTTGTTGGATGTTTACCTTTCAAGTATTTTGTAGGATGTCAATCAGCAAATCTTCTCTGACAATCATGAAAATAGGGTGACAATTCCCTAGAAAGCAAAACAAACGGGGCCCATGTACACTTTGTGGCCCATGCAGGCCAACAAACGGGCTTGCTATAGGCTATGTACAAACCTAACCGTCTTGTTGTGAACTAATTGGTGGAGAAGCAGGCAATGTAAGCCACCTCCAACCATCGTACTGCTCTATATCTAATAAGAGGAGTAGAGGACCTAAAGGATGTTGTTTGGCTTTGACTTGGTCTAATTGATCATGACAGAATGATATGTAGGCTTTATAAGAAATTTTACTCCTTGAAATTAGTTAGTTCCCCAGAACTGCATCATGTCTAGATATGGGCGTTTTGCAGCCAATTCAGCTTATCCTTTTGTTATTTACACCATGGTTGGGTTTTCATTTGTAATCCAAAACGAATTCTCCTAGAAATTCAATGGTTTCAGTAATCTCCCTGATTGACTGGGTATTTTGATCTCTCCCTTTTCTGGATGAATAGAATTTGAAGACATTTTTCATGACAAGGCCATTTGAGAATCACCTATATCCTTTTTTTTATTTACACCTCCGGCTTATCTTGTAGTCAAGAATATGGGAGCTAGGGAGTAGGGACAGAACTTCTGAATCCATTTGTTTCATATTAAGCTGTTGACATTTATTGGACAAGGGGCCATCCAAATCCCTCATCTTGCTCGGGAGGTGAAAATGAAACATCTATTTAACAACCTACCTTATATATGTAATGCCATGGCTTGTATATATATGTAATGAGCACTAGGTTTTTGTTTAGGTTTTCAACGTGTCATCCTTAGTCCTTGTTTGGTCTTGTCGTTTAGATGCAACATGTTAATTAGAAGGATCTAGTGATGGTAAACTTGTCAATACACTATGTGATGCATAGTTTTTCTCCTTATGTGTGACACTACTGTGTCTTTGATATGCATTTAGTCAAAAGCTTAGCTTAAATTATGGAGGCTTTTCTTGCAGCCAGTGTCTTATGATGTCACGAGTCTAGATTGACATTCAAATATTATTTTATTAGTTGCTACAAACTTTTATCCTCAAGAGTT
This sequence comes from Miscanthus lutarioriparius, assembly GCA_904845875.1. Taxonomy (NCBI): domain Eukaryota; kingdom Viridiplantae; phylum Streptophyta; class Magnoliopsida; order Poales; family Poaceae; genus Miscanthus; species Miscanthus lutarioriparius. The sequence goes on along the minus strand of CAJGYO010000657.1, from coordinate 87,090 downwards.
AATTTGAAACTCTCCTTTTATTTATAACTCTTATTTTGTGCTTTATTGCATTTTTTAATCACTACAGGTGGTCATTTAAGCCTACACCACGAGCGGTAGAACTTGAAAAGAGATCTAGGTGGGGCCAACAGTGTTTACTACAAAGGGCTTTCGAAGACCATGAACCTTATAGCTAATTTTGGTTTGCACTAACTTCCTCTATCACTCAAGATGTTGAATTTTCTTATAAAAGATTTATGTGTACTAGTATTTTTATAAAAAAGTATAGAGTGCTCACAATTATAATATCAGTATAGGTGTTTCATAACATTTCAACTAAATGTATAAGTTTATCTAAAGTGGCAAGTTATATAAATTATTGTCTTGTATATATAAAACTAATGGAAACAATAATTTAGGAAAAAGATGGTTTTTTAAATTCCTCAAACAATTGCTACTATATCTTCATTTGTGACTTTAGGCTCATGCATTGTGTTTCTGACTGTCGGCTTATGCTCAAGCATTGTCAAATGATCTAGATAAATGACCTTGTGTAGTTTTTCTACTGTCTTCTAATAACTTCTTTGGCAGGGCTTCGGCTTCTCCAAAACGAAAAGCCGCATTTTAGTGGCTTTCTAGGCCCAAAACGACTTTGGCTTTATCCTTTTTGCCCTGGATTTGACTTCAGAAGTCGTTCCCATGTGTGCTTGTTTAGTAGGGCCTTTAATTATCAACCCGGGAGAGAAGCCACAACAAAAGCCTTGCCAAAGAGGACATTAAATAATCTGTCTTGATTTCATTGAGCTCTTCTTTGTACCTCAGTTGGCCATGGGCCTGGGATTTCTCAGCAAGGCCCATTAGGATTTAGGAGGACAAGCTAGATAACAGATCTGATATCTCCCAAGGTCCCAACCGCAATCAAGGAGGAACCAAGTGCCCTTTCCCTTTGCAAACTAGAATATGTATAGGGGTTATTTAGTTGCCTGCATTAGTCTATATTTAGGTTTATACATTGCAGTTTGTCTATGTTTGGTTGTCTACAGTGTTCAAAACAGGTCCAGGTTTGGACATATTACACAATACAGATTTGCACAAGCCAATAGGGACACACAAATGAAATATTCTCACATGCCCTATCTCTGCTAGAAACATGTAACTTCTACTAGAATATTGAAGTGACTATATGAAATATAATGCAAGCTTATATGAAATATAATGCAAGCTAACTTTGCTTATATATGCAGAACAAACAAACACTTTGCAGATTTGGATTGTCCTGCATAAAGTATAATAAAATTAAAGTTAATGCAAGGAACCAACCGTCACACCGAAAGGAAAAATAGGCTACTACAGATAGAACTATTTGTGATACATGAATAAGAAAACGGAAATGATAGGACGCGAGCGTCCGTCCCGTCCAGGCGCCACGCGCCTGGGCCTGCAGACCAGTCGGTCTAATAAACCTCACGTCCTTCCCCTTCCGTTGCTCCTGCCACCTGCCTCGCGCTGCTACTACTTCTCCTCTGCCGCCCGCGCCCCCCTCCTTTGCTCTTGCTGCTCGCCCCGCGCTGCTCGTGCTCCTCCTCCGCCGCCTGCCCCATTGTTCCGCGCGCTTGCCCCACTGCTCTTGCCGCTGCTCTTGCTCCGCGCGCTCGTCTCACTACTCCGCCGCCCGCGCCCGCTGCGCCTGCTCCGCCACCCGCCCGGCCTAACGACGTCGACAGGCGTCGCCAACGCAAGGAGAGGTGTTAGGCCCTGGCACGGAAGCCCTCCGCCCTCGCTTGCTTCTACGGCTGTGGCGCCCCGATGCAGATGGCGGATCGAGGAGGCCGTATTAGGATACGATGCATGTTGCAAGCTCACATTTCAAATATTTTGGATGTTTTAAAGGTATGTTGTAAGCGTTTTATACGGATGTTGCAAAAATAAATCGGGATGTTGCATATGTTGTAATAGGTGTGCACGTATGTTGCAAGAGGCTGTTTTCAATGTTTCATCTGTTTTCCAGACGTATGTTGCAAGCGTGTTTATTTGGATGTTGCATATGTTTTCACAGAGATATTCCAAGTGTTTTATCTGGATGTTGTGTGTGTTTGCAATGGCTTGCAAGTGTTTTTGTAAGTGTTTCAGACACATATTTCAAGTGTTTTTTATATGCTGCAAGTGTTGCATCTGAATGTTTTAAAAGTAGATCGGGTGTTGCACATGAGATACATGTGGGAAGCTAGCAGGGACGCGAGCGGTCGCCGTGGGCGTGTGACGCGGGCCCCCGCGTGGCTGCGAGATGCAGGCACGGGCGAGCAACGTCTGGCCGACGTGGGCCCATACGTAGACACAGGAAAACGGACTACAGTCACGAGCGTCCGTGAGGACGTTCGAGCGCTAGCAGTGCTGATAAGAAAAATACGGATTAAACTCCATTCATGAAATGGGGATAAAATTATTTAAACATTTCTTATTTTCGTTAGGTTCAAGTCTAACGATAATAATATTCTACTAATAAGCACTCATTTATTTACAAACTAGTCCATTTACTAAATACATTTTTTTTTGTCCTACATCAAGTCGGGTACTTAAACTCATGTGGACAAGTTCACCACAAAAAAAACAACTAGTTGGGTTATAATGATATTTTATTTGCTAGTATTTATATATTATAATACCCCCTCTGTCCCTAAATAAATAGATTCATAGAGGTGTCTTAAGTCAAATTTTTTTAGTCTTTAACCGAATTTCTAGAAAAAAATGTCATTAGATATACCATAGAAGATATTTTTATAATATGCTCATTTTATGTCATAGACGTTGTTACTCTTTCCTATAAAGTTAGTTAAATCTAAGATAGTTTGACTTACATGGATTTTAGAATTGATTTATTTGGGAACGAATGGAGTAGGTCACTATTCAAAATGTTTTGGCAATTGTTTCGTGAGCGGAATGATGCAATAGAATTTTGAATCAGCGTTTTGATCTTTGATTATCCTTCAGGGCTCTTTTAGAAGCAAGGGGAGCAAAATCCAGGGATGGAAAAACCACCACTAAGAAGTAGAATGATAATTAGAATGATATTCCTATAGATTACACACCCAGAGAAAACTCAGGATCGAAGGGATCATAGTACGTAGTAATAATATCGATGTAGGGTTCAATTGGTAAGAGTAGTAATAATAGAATTTTGATTCAGGGTTTGATCTTCGGTTATCATGTTCAGGTGGTAAGAGTGGCCCGGGGTGGTAGTAGCCCGTTGTTTCCATGCTGAGTAATAAATAAGTAAATAACCACAACCTCTGATTGCATTTTTTTTTTCTTTTTGACCTTGTTTGAAGACACTCATATCTATCCCAATCATTATGTATTAAGATGGATTAAGGTTGAAAATTAACTATTTTCCACTTTAATCAAGATTAATGTAAACACGAGTGTATCCAAACAGAGTCTTTGTTGTAGTGTTTTCTTTCAGCCTGTTCGTTTCGACTGAAACGATCGTGGATTATAAGTCAGAAGTACTGCTGGCTGGTTTGGTGTGAGAGAAAAATATTATTTCAACTTATAATCTACGATCGTATAAGCCGAAACGAACAGGCTGTTTATCTGTGCTTTTGTGACCCCGAGTCAAAAAAAAAAAGTGAATCTCCCCGAGTCATAAGTCGTGACAAACAGGATTGTTGTCATGTAGTGTGAGTTCTGAAATCAACTTCCCATTCCCATATAACAGGAAAACTTGGTAGTTCATACCAACGTGAATGTAGTCGCAAGGTCGCACTGATAAGCTATCTTTATTTTGACAAGAAACGGAAAATCATTGCCCTATTACGACAAGCTGTCTTGTGCTCGAGTTAGGCCTTCTGTTTTCTTCTTCCCTTCTCATCGTCCTGTGGAAGAACAGTGCGTGTAGGTGGATGCTCTGTGAAAGGGTAATAGAAATTGTGGAATACACGATGTATTACTCAGGGACCTGTGTTGTGTACATATAGGCACGATGGGAAGCCGGATACGACAGGCCCATGGGCCGTGTCACGTTTACAATCTAATACTCCCCCGCAGTCGGAACTGAGAGCACCGCGAACATTGAGACTGGACCTAAACTCCACGAAGACGGACGTCGGAAGGCCCTTGGTGAAGATGTCGGCGTACTGAGACGTCGTGGGGATATGAAGAACTCGAATTTCTCCAAGGGCGACGCGGTCACGAACAAAGTGTGTCGACGAAATATGGTCGGCAGTCTACCTAGGGGTATGTCCAAGGTAGTAGATTATCGACAGACAGATGCGCAAGCTACAAACAAGATGGTGACACAAGACAGACACGAGGTTTTATCCAGGTTCGGCCGCCGTGAAGGCGTAATACCTATGTCCTGCGTCTGATTGTATTGTTGTATGTCAATGAGAGATGTTTTGAGAGGGGTCCCCTGCCCGCCTTATATAGTCTGGGGAGCAGAGTTACAGATCTGGAAACTAATCCTAACCAGTTACAATTGTCATAGGTGGCCGGATAAGGATTCCTATTCTAACCGACCAGGATCTTGCTTGATATCCAAGTCTACCTTGATTCCTTGCGCGGGACTCAAGCAGATTGGCTAGGCCGCGCGTCGTCTTCTAGTGGGCCAGACCCCCTGGTCCGGGCCGACCCAATCCTAGCCGTAAGGGTATAGGGGTTAATACCCCCACAGCTAGTCCCCGAGCTCCATGTATTATGCTGCGACACGCCGTTCGATCTCCTTCGGCTAATGCGATCCGTTTTCATGTCATCTTCAACTGGTTGAAACATTGACCAAGCGAATGTGCTAGTATTCTGGTCAGAACAGAGAGCAGTAGACCACGATTATAGCCGAAGGTTCCGGTTGTCCGAAGAATGCATGGTGCTCTAAAGAAAAAAGAAAAAGATTTCTTTCCTAATAAAGTGTGCCCACTTGTATTTCTGAAAAGAAATGTAAGTGACCCTTGTACAGTAGCAGTTATGGCCAACAGTCAGAGCGTAGGGGTCGATAAAATAAGCACATTCACCGCAAGGTGAAGTGTGCCCACTTAGTCCCCGAGCCTGGTAGTAGGTGACGCAGGCACGTGGTGCCAGGGTCTAAAAAGAATTCCCAATTAAGTTAAAAATTTAATCATCGTATAAGCGATACGAGATGCACCGATAGGTGCATCGTACCGATGTAGTCCCCGAGCTTGCTGGAAGGCGACATATCAGCCTTGTAGCAAGGTCTAAGTGAGAAAAAAATAAATGCCTCTCAACTGTATGTGAGTACAAATCACATGTAGTCGAGGAGAGTGGTCTCCGAGCAATGGTCGGAGAGTGGTCGAGGCAGTCCCCGAGCACGAGAGTGGTCTGGACAGTTCCCAAGCACGATGGTAGTCTGGACAGTCCTCGGGCACAAGAATAGTCGCGACAGTCCCCGAGCACAAGGATAGTCGCGATAGTCCCCGAGCACGGGGGTGGTCGGGACAATCCCCAAGCACAAAAAGTGTAGCAAAAGACCATATGCCACTTGTACTATTATTTTATGTATTTATTTATTTACTTGTTCTGTCAAATCCAATCTGACATGTCTGGTCAAAAAAGTAGATGGGCATAGCACGTCATACTGCCTTTTTGTCTTGTTAAGCAAACAGTTGCGTGGCACCTGTCAGTAGGTGCGTCAGCGTGGGCCCTCCCACACTGGCAACGAAGAGGCGCATATATTGGCGTAGATCTCGAGACTGTGAAAATAACCGTCTGCGGCGCGTGCGCACGTCTCCCAAGAATCTCGGGCAGACGAAACAGCATAACTCTTGGGTTAAATACAGTATAGGATAGGTAAGTTACTATTTACTAAACCCCATTGCCATTCACAACCGCAGCTTTCTTCTTCCTCTCGCCAACCCTAATACATCCGAAATCGCCACTAATCAATCCGCCGCCATTTCCTCGTTCACCAGCAAGGCCAGAGTCATGGCGAAAAGTGATGCGCAGAAGAAAGCAGGGGTCATGGCAAAGGAATGGTGGAAATCGAAAAGCAACGAGCAGACCATTGAAGACCTCATCACCATGGGGGTACTCCACAACAAGGAGCTCGCAGGATGGCATGCGCCGGAGGGCGAGGGGTACCCCAATCCACAACCAGGTGAGATCGTGGTGTTCGAGGATTTCTTTAAACGGGGATTTGGGGTTCCGGTACATCCGTTTCTTCAGGGGCTCTGTCTTTACTACGAGATTGGGATTTGCAATCTGCATCCCAACTCGATCCTCCTTGTCGCCACTTTTATACATCTCTGCGAAGCATATGGTGGCTTCCAGCCTCATTTCGATTTTTTCCGCCATCTTTTCTGTCTGCGGAAGAAAGGAAGCGGTGGTTCGAAGATAGTCGGGGGTGTGTACCTCAACCTCCGTGACGGCATGAAAGCCTAGTACCTGCACTGCCCATGGAACACGTCGCTCGACGACTGGTACAAGAAATGGTTCTACATCCGCGAAGAGCCGAACACGATAACGTTGTGCGACGTGGGCTATATTCCAGAGAAGAGGACAAGCTAGATAGAGAAGCCCGAGCACCTAGAACAGATTCCAGAAATATTTGGAATGATCCCGTGGAAAAAACTGGATGGTCCGAGCGTGGTTGGGAGCTTCATCAGCCGATGGATCCAACCCTGCCAGAGGAGGGTACATCCTGGCTATGAGTATCAAGGGAGCGCGGACCCGACGAGGACGAGGCAAGGGGCGCTTGACAAAATCGAAGTCAAAGCCAGAATTGGCGAGCTATTTAACTTAGCCGACCTAAATTATGCCAGATTGAGCAACATCGAGCACGCTTTCAAGCTTGCCTGACCTCCCCCAAAGGTAACTCATCTTGCCTTGTACCCGTAGTCTTATATTGTGGTAGGATAAATGGAAACTTACTGTGTTCACTCCCTTTTGTTACCCAGGTTAATGGTCGGGATAGAGCGATAGTGTTTGTGTTGCCACCCCCTAGAGTAGAGTGGCCACAAGGAGCTAATCCCACCACCCAGACCAGCGTCGAGATCGAGGACAATGACGTCGACTGGGCGATGCTCGGAGCGGGAGAGGAGGCAGTGGCCAAAACTGCTGGTAAGCGGCCGGCTGCCCCTAAACAATCGAAGAAGAGATCAGTAACCACCCTGCTCACCGGGAGGAGCCCGAGGGGAGCCCGAAGGAGAACCCAGCCAGCAAGCATCGACAAGCGTTTTTGCCTGGTCGAACGATGAGGCAGAGGAGGGAGAGGATGAGGACACCTTTTGACTTGTCCCTCGAAAAAGGAGGAAACAACTAGAGTCGATGGAGCTAGGTGGGTCCTCCGCGCCTGTGGGACCCTTATTGCCGACGGCGATGAAGGATGCAGCCGGGTCAACCCTGGGAGTACCTAGGCAAGGAACGTGACTGGTGACGGGAGTGACAACTCAACCGAGCACGCCACCGACCACTGCAACGCGAGGGACAAGTGGCGGAGGGGTCGAGCACCAAGGCCTAGCAACAGTGCTGGATGTAGAGGGAGACCAGGAGTCATCCGCACATCATGTGGAGCAAGTACAGCCGAAGAGACGCGCCTTCTCCACATCATTCCATGCTTCCAACATGTAAGTATTTGTAACCTTGATGTAAGTTAGCAATTTGCATTTAACATGATTGCCTTCTGAACTTATCTCAGATGTACTAGCTCGGCATCCATAGAAAGTCCGGACCAGCTAGCCGGAAGTGGCGTGGCGCCGCCAATAAGTACAGAGCAGACTACCCAGCAGCCGTCCACCGAGGAAGCCATAGTAGAAGATCCGTCGGAGCATCAGCAAGCGAGCAGTCAGACAACAGTCCCCGAGCAGATGGTCGAGGTACCAGCCGAGCCAGGCACGAGTGCTCTGAGTGCTAAACCTGCTGAGGGCAACACCTCAGCATCGATGGTAACAGAGAAGACCGAGGAGCAGCGGCCGGAGGTGAGAGCACAGACCACCTTTACCGACGCTGCAGCTCATGGGAAGGCTGTGGTGATCACAGATGCTGTTGACGCCGAGCCAGCACCAGGACCCGTCGAAGAGCCCGAAGAGGACGAGGTGGAGGAGGTCCTGGGCCATCCGCAAGACAAGCGACAACATGTTTATGTGTCGCATTGGCGGAACAACCAATGGGTTATCCATGAGGAAGTCCTGGAGGTCGAAGAAACCAAGAAAGTTGAACGGGCGGCGAAGCGGCTTGTTACGGAAGTGCAGGTAAGCTTAGCTTCACCCCCTGGTCTTGCGGTATAATCACAGTTGTCTTACTTAGCTATCTGCACACAGGACTTAATGAAGACCACAAGGTACCGCAATAAATGCTTTGACCAGATCAAGGGGATTGTTGCAAACAACAAGGAGCTGACGACGGAGGTGGATCGCTTGCGCCAGCGACTTGAAGCCGCCAATCATGAAAAGACGGTGCAAGATTCCTAGAACCAGAACCTGGTCATCCAGCTTAGTAATAAAGAGCGGGAAAGAACAAGTAAGTAGCCATTTTATCAAACCGACTACTGACAAGTGCTGTTGCGTTGTTGGTAGTAACAGCTGTAGTGCAGGCTTAGAAGCTGAAGTGATCCATCTCTGAGAGGAGAACAGTCGTGTGGTCGGGAAGTGTGATCGCCTATCCGAGGACAACAGAAAACTGGCGCAAGACCAGTCGCAGCTCTAGGACCACACGACCAAGATAACTAAGGAGCTGAAAGGTAAGTTGTCCAACCGCCTGTGCTCATTTTTGTTGCATACCGTAGTTTGGCGTGGTCTATCGTCTTAATGGCGTGTGTGGTTTGCAGTTATAAAAATCAATGCAAAGAAGCATCTGGAGGCCATGATGAAAGACCGTGACGGCTGGAAGGCGCAATGCCAAGAGATCACCAAGGACCGTGACACCTAGAAAAGTCGGTGCCAGGAGGTGGCAAAGGGCATTTTGTTGGTCCTTAACCTCATCGATCCGGCGCTAGCAGAAGATGTGCCAAGGACGCCATAGCTGGGATTGATCGAGAGGTAGCAAAAGGCATGGGGATGGTTCCAGGAGTTCCTGAAGGAGGCAGGAGAGTACGCAGGCGCACATGTGCTAAGCATGGTACGTGCTCACTACCCCCTGATCGATCTCAAGCGCCTAGAGGCTAGATACCCGAAGGAGGTAGATCCAGACAAGGCCGAGGAGCTACGGGTGACCCAGCTAGACTTGTCAGCGAAAATAATTGGCGATATTAATCTGTGTGGAGGTGCGACACCACCCGTACAAGGAACGCCATCAACAAGTCAGCTGGGAGCGCAGTCATTTTCAAGCCAACCGACGAAGCCTGCGGTCACGACCAGCCAGGCATCGGCGGGGCCATCTTCTTTAGCTCGATGAATGCCAGAGTCCCCGAGACCCTTGCACGATGTTAGGCCCAGTGAGGAGTAGGTGCCGCGTGCCCCGACCAGCCAATAGTGTAGGCTATAGCTGTAGAAGAAGATGTAGTTGGGTTATTATAAACTTGGACCTTTTCAGGCAAGCTTGTAATAACGTAACTGTATATCAACATAAGCTTGTTTGTTTTGTAGAAAACATGTTTAAGCTCGGATATCATGTTGATGTAACTAAGTTAGAACGTGTTGGCATTCTGTTTAGTTCTATCAGTTTAGTTGACATGTCATCCTGAAAGGTTTGTATGGCCCTAGTTTGTCTTGCGGTCGAAGTGTGAGGTGCGTAGCTTGTGCACATGTAGAAACACACAAGTCAAACCAGAGAGCACCTGCCAATCAACCGTAGCATAGAGAGCGGATCCCATGCACGCGTTGGGAGGAACCGGAGACAGGGCCTGCTCCGAAAACCGGAGAAGGAATGGTGGTCGGTTTTAACTGGTAGAGTTAGAATAACAATAGACTTCGAAATGACACATTAGAGTGGTCAGAGAAATCATAATAGCTTTATTGAAATAAATCAATAGTACAAGAGGGGTACATATCTTAGTAGCTAAGCATAGAAACGCCTAAGCTTGTCGATGTGCCAGGAATTGGGTACGTCTGTGCCATCTAGGTGAGCTAACCTGTAAGATGTAGGGCGTGTAACCTCCATGCTCATGAAGGGTCCTTCCCATGGGGTTGCGAGTTTGTGGACACCTGCCTGATTCGTCTTCCACTTCAGGACCAGGTCCCCGACCACGAAGAACCGCTCCTTGATGTTCTTGTTGTAGTACCTGCGCAAAACAGCAAGGTATTTGGCTGTACGTATGCAAGAGTCGAGCCGCTTCTCTTCTGCACTATTCACTTCTAGCTCCCGCACTTCATTGGCCTTGTCTTCGTCGAAGTTCTCTACCCGTGCTGATCTGAAGGCTATATCTGCTGGAAGTACTGCCTCAACGCCATAAACCATAAAGTATGGTGATACGCCAGTATTGCGACTGGGCTGGGTTCTAAGACCCCAGACCACGGCTGGTAACTCTTTAAGATATCTTCTAGGAGCTTTGTCATTCTCTCTGTACATCCTCTTCTTAAGTGCATCTAGGATCATACCGTTTGCCCGCTTGACCTGTCCATTAGCTCTAGGGTGTTTCAACGAGACGTATTTTACTACTATGCTCCTTTCATCGTAGAAGTCCCAAAACGCGTTCCCGGTGAACTGAGTACCTAGATCGGTGATGATGCTGTTGGGTATGCCGAAGCGGTGGATGACTTGGTCGAGGAACGCGACAGCCTTTTCTAAAGATGCCGTGACCAGGGGCATGTACTCTATCCACTTGGAGAATTTGTCGATCAGCACAAAGACGCATGTAAATTTCCCAGGGGCCGGTTTGAAAGGGCCGATCATATCCAGTCCCCAGCATACGAAGGGCCAAGAGGCTGGTATAGTCTAAATCTCATGTGCTAGTATGTGGATTCTCTTAGCGAAGAACTGATAACCTTCACAATAGCGGACTACCTTCTCTGCATCGGCGACAGCTGACGGCCAATAAAACCCTGCTTGGAAAGCCTTGCCAACCAGCGTTCTCAAGGCCGCGTGGTTGCCATAGGAGCCCGAGTGGATTTTGTCTAGGAGACGTTCACCATCCTCCTGGGTTATACACTTCATCAAGATTTCCTCCTTCGCGTTCTTGCGCCACAATTTGCCATCGATGAGCAGATATTGCTTACTGCGACGCATCAGGCATTCGTTTTCTGTCCGATCGGTGTAACCGCTACCATATGTCAGGTACTTGATGAAAGGTACTCTCCAGTCAGGCTCCTTAGTGGTCGGAGGTGGTTTGGTGGTGTTTGACGTCGGAACCGTAGCCACCAATAGCTGGTCTGGAGGCTTGTCGACCGCGGGATCTTCTCCTTTGATGGAGGGCGTGAGCAGATCTTGAACAAATACGCCATGTGGGACTTTGGCTCGGGATGATCCTAACTTTGATAGCACATCTGCTGCTTGATTTTTGTCTCGGACCACATGTGTGTTCTCGATGCCATAGAACTTACCTTCAAGCTTTCTGATCGCTTTGCAGTATGCGTCCATCTTTTCGCTGGTCGTATCCCAGTCCTTGTTGAGTTGGTTGATGACCAGAGCCAAGTCTCTGTAGACATAGAGACGTTTGACACCGAGCTCGGCCGCGATGCGTAGACCGTGTAGGCATGCTTCGTACTCGGCGGCGTTATTAGATGCTGGGAAATAAATCCTGAGGACATATCGGAGCTGCTCCTTGGATGGTGATACGAAAAGGACTCCTGCTCCTACGCCGTCGATGTTGAGAGAGCCATCGAGTTACATCTTCCAATACTCCACGGGCCCCTAAGAGGCAGGTGTGCTTAAGTCTGTCCACTCGACGATAAAATCGACAAGTGCCTGAGACTTGATTGTAGTACGGCTTGCAAATTCCAAGGAGAAAGAGCATAGCTCCATTGCCCATTTGACAATGTGCCCATTCGCATCCTTGTTGTGAATTATGTCTCCCAGAGGGTACTCGGTCATGACCACCACACGATATCCGTCGAAGTAGTGTTTCAACTTTCGAGATGTAATCAGTATGGCGTAGATCAGTTTCTGAATCTGTGGGTACCTGGTCTTGGATTCATTGAGCACCTCACTGATGAAATAGATTGGTCGATGTACCTTGTAGACATGGCCGAGCTCGTCGTGCTCGACCACCATGGCAGTGGAGACCACTCGATTAGTTGCCGCAATGTAAAGCAGGAGGGTTTTGTCTTCTCTGGGAGCAGTGAGGACCAGAGGTGATGTAAGGAATTGTTTCAGCTGTGTAAAGGCAGCGTCTGCTTCCTCTGACCACTCAAACTTCTCGGATGCTTTGAGTAGCTTGAAAAACGGTAGTCCTTTTTCGCCTAATCTTGATATAAAACGACTGAGGGCAGCCATGCATCTGGTAAGCTTCTAAACATCCTTCACCTTTTTGGGCGGCTTCATGTCCAAGACAGCTTTTACCTTCTTTGGGTTAGGGCGTATGCCGTCGTGACTGACGACGTTGCCGAGCAGTATACCAGATGGAACACCAAAGATGCACTTCTTTGGGTTTAATTTCCATTTGAATGTGTTAAGGGCTGCAAAGGTACGCTCTAGGTTGTCAACAAGGGTGTATGCTTCCTTGGTTTTAACGACTACATCGTCAACATAAGCCTCGACAAGGTCGTCTTTTATCTCATCTTTGAGGCAGGCCTGTATGGCGTGTTGGTAGGTAGCCCCAGCGTTCTTGAGCCCAAACGACATGGTCGTGTAGCAGTAGGCGCCGAAGGGCGTGATGAAGGATGTCTTGATCTGGTCGTCCTTTTTGAGAGCGATCTGGTGATAACTAGAGTAGGAATCGAGAAAGGAAAGCAGCTCGCAGCCGGCGGTTGAATCTATGACCTCGTCTATGCGAGGTAAGCTGAAGGGGTCTTTAGGGCAGTGTTTGTTGAGATCAGTGTAATCAATGCATATTCTCCATTCATTATTCTTTTTGCGTACAAGAACTGGGTTGGCTAACCACTCTGGATGATATACTTCTTTGATAAATCCGGTTGCTAAAAGTCATGTAACTTCTACCCTAATAGCCTCCTTTTTGTCGCGAGCGAACCGTCGTAGCTTCTGTTTGATGGGTTTGGCCTTGCCTTCGACATTTAAGGAGTGCTCGATCAAGTTCCGAGGTACACCGGGCATGTCAGTGGGTTTTCATGCGAACACACCCATGTTGCTTCTCAAGAACCTGACGAGCATGTCTTCCTATTTAGGATCCAGGTTGGCCCCGATAAGGGCCGTTTTGCTGGGATCGCCATCAACCAGCTGGATCGCTTTGTGCTCTTTGGATGTGATGTTCTTGCGTGGGGCCTCGAGCTCTGGAATCTCCAGGTGATCGGCTGGGGTCTTCTTAGCGTCGAGCATGGTCTCGGCCATGCGAATAGAGAGGTCATGAGCCTCTGCTATTTTGAAGCTGTCCTCCCCGCAAGTGTAAGCTGCGTATACGTTGCCCCTGAGAGTTAGAACCCCCTTCTCAGTAGGCATCTTGAGCATCAAATACCTGTAGTGAGGTATGGCCATGAACTTGGTGAGCGCTGGTTGGCCAAGGATAGCATGGTAGGTGCCTTCGAAGTCGGTGACCACGAAGTTGACGTAGTCGGTGCGGAAGTGGTCTGGGGTACCAAATTGCACAGGTAGCGTGATCTGCCCGAGAGGTGTGGAGCTCTGTCCGGGGAGAACGCCCTAGAACTGTGCCTCGTATGGCTTGAGATCAGTCTGGGTTATCTTCAGGGCTGGCAAACTGTTCTTGAATAGTATATCGATTGAACTGCCGCCGTCAATCAGCACCCTATCGAACTGAACCTTGTTGATACAAGGATCGAGGACCACAGGAAAATGCCCTGGCTCAGGTATTGTAGCCCATTGGTCCTTTCTGCTGAAGGAGATCTCGCGGTGAGACCAAGGAGGGAGCCGCGGATCAGCGATGAGGTTGTCGGCATTGGCCACTGAAAGCTTCTAGGCCCCTAGTTGGGTTTCGGTGATTAATGACAATACAAGATTATTATGACTAACATGTGTTTTGTAGAGGCAATTAAGTTAGGTCATGGTAATGGAGATCGATTGGGCAATCAAGGTGGTCATGCCCCTACGATGGAAATCGTTTTGGTTTTAAAAGGATGGATGACAAGGTTAAGGATGACTAGTTCTAAGTATCGATTGGAGTTGGAGCGACATTTGAGTAGTTTAGTACTTTGTTTTTCCTTTGGCCATACTATTAAGGGGGGTATGGACGGGTAGCTTGACCTAGATGAGTCTAGTGAGTTAGGTGTGGTGCACACTTGTTAAAACTAGCACTAGGTAGCTCCACAACAGCCCTATGATCCTATGGAGCAAACTTCATTCACATATGTTTGAGAGTTGGAAGTGAATGGAGGGTCAAATGCTGACCAGTCGCTGGCTCTGGTGTGACCGGACGCTGGCCGCATGGTCCGGTCAGTTCATTTGATCAAGAGACTGCGTTCGGTGCGACCGAACGCTGGAGTGGTCAAGTGACCGGACGCTGAGAGGCAGCGTCCGGTCGACTCCAGTAAGGTTCCAGAGAAGAGAATCTATGACCAGATGCGTCCGGTCAATACTGACCGGACCCTGGGGGTTCAACGTCCGGTCGAGTACAGTAAGGTTCTAGTAAGGGTTAAATGCGACCGGACGTGTCCGGTCAGGGGTGACCGGACCCTTCCCGCGTCCGGTCAACACATTTTCACTGGTATGCGGGTTGAACTGACCGGAGTGTCCGGTCAACATGACCGGAGCATCCGGACACCCCGCAGAGGCACATAATGGTTCGTTTTTCAGGCTGCCTTATAAATAGAACCTCCACTCGTGTGTGGAGTTACTTTTGCTCATTCCAACAACTGAGAAATACGTTTGTGAGTGCCAAGAAGAGCAAGGTCCTAGTGAGGTGATTGAGATCTAAGAATCCAAGAGAGTAGCCTCATTAGTGAATCAAGAGTAGACAAGTGTGCATCCATCTTCTCACTAGGCTTCGCGTGGTCAAGTGAGAGTTCGTGCTTGTTACTCTTGGTGATCGCCATCACCTAGACGGCTTGGTGGTGATTGGGAGCTTGGTGATCACCCGGCGAAGCTTGTGGGTGACCCAACTCAAGTTGTGAGTGGTTTTGGGTGATTCACCGCGACGGAGTGTCGAAGAATCAACCCGTAGAGAGCACTTGATCCTTGCGCGGATCAAGGGGGAGCTACACCCTTGCGCGGGTGCTCCAACGAGAACTAGTGGGGAGTGGCGACTCTCCGATACCTCGGCAAAACATCGTCGCGTTCCTCTCTCTCTCTATTTACTTTGAGCATTTACTTTGAGCAATTCAATACTTGTCTTTACATTCATAGAATTGTCATGCTAGAGTAAGTTTGGAACATAGGTTGCTTGTCCATTGTGCGTTAGTTTATTAGAAACACTTTTCTAGGCACAAGAGGTTAATTGGGCTAACCGTTGGATTTAATTATTGCAAGAAAATTTAGAATTAGCCCAATTCACCCCCCCTCTTAGGCATCTTGATCCTTTCAATTGGTATCAGAACCTCGTGCTCACGTTTTTAAGCTTAACCGCTTAGAGCAAGATGTCTCATGGGGATGGACCTCCTCCTATCTTTGAGAGAGATGACTTTCCATGTTGGAAAATCCGCATGGAGGCGTACTTAGAAGCTCTAGACGTTGGTATTCTTAGAGCCGCCTCGCAAGGCTTCCCAAAACCTCAGGATGCTACTAACCTACAAGGCGATGAGGTTAATTATGAAAAATGGAATGCAAAGGCTCGCAACACCATATTTAGAGGCCTTTGCAAAGATGTGTTCAACCACGTAAGGAACCACAAAGACGCCCATGCACTATGGTCAGACGTTTGTGCGCTCCATGAGGGAACCAAGAGTGAGCGTGAGGAACGCTATCATCTTGTGATTAAAAAGCTAAATTCATTTGAGATGCTTCCCAAAGATTGTGCTAATGAGATGTATTCACGTTTGAATGTTCTTGTAGAGGAAGTCAATGGGCTTGGACTTACTCAAATGTCACCATTCGACATTGTGAGAAAGATCTTGAGTGTCCTCCCCATTGACAAATATGGGCATATTGTGACTGTGCTACACCAAGGTGATCTTTCCATCGCTACACCGACACAAATCTTGGGAAAGATCAATGCTCATGAGATGTACATGCACATCACGCCATAAGATGGCTCATCCTCTAACAAGATGAAAGACAAAGACTTAGCATTCAAAGCTAGCCAAGAGAAGGGCAAGGCAAAACTTGAGTATGAAAGCTCAAGTGAAGATGAAGTTGATGAAGAAAGTCTTGCTCTCATGGTGAAGAAGACCGCCAAGATGCTAAAGAAGCTAAATAAGAGTGGCATCAAGTTTGACGGCAAGAAGAAGAAGTTCTTCACTAGCTCAAGAAGAAAGCCAATCTCCGAGATGGATTGCTACAATTGTGGCGAACTTGGCCATCTAGCTCATCAATGCACAAAGCCCAAGAAAGACAAGTTCAAGAACAAGAACAAGGGCAAGAAAGATGACTCAAGCAATGAAGATGAAGATGAGAAGAAAAAGAACAAGCCATACAAGAAGAGAGATGGCAAAAAGAGGGACTTCTACAAGAAGAAGAAGAGTGGAAAGGCCTACATTGTCGGTGATTGGCTCACGGACATTGATTCATCAAGTGGATCATCCGATGATGATAGTGACAATGAGAAGGTGGCTGCCATTGCTATTGATCTTGCATCTTCACTGCCACCATCGTCATCATCCTCTACACACCTATGCCTTATGGTCAAGGGTGAATGCAAGGTAACTAAGAATGATAATAGTAGTGATGATGAGCAAGCTAGTGATGATGATAGCGATAGCGATGATGATGATTCACCTACATATGATGATCTTGTCAAAATACTAAGAAAATATACTAAGATCATTAGAAAGAGTAGAGCTACAAATGAAAAGCTTGATGCTAAAAATGATTCACTCTTAGCTAAGTGCGATACATTGGAAAAGACTAATGATGAGCTTAGAGAAACTAATGATGCTATATCATTCAAACTCAAGGAGCTAAAATCTTCTAAGAAAGAGCTTAAAGATAAACATGATAAACTTGAGTGGGTGCACAATGAGCTCATTACTAGTCACAACAAGCTAAAAGATGAGTATACAACTCTTAAGATCAATCATGATACTCTTGTCATTGCTCAAGAATTCCTACCAAATGAGCCACATGATATTACTAACCATGTTGTTAAGATTGATATAGCTACATCATGTGATGATTTGATTGATAAGAGCATTGAGCAAGGATCTAGTGGCAAAGGCAAGCAAGTGGTTGAGTGCAATGACTATGATGAATATGTCAAGCTCAAGAACACAAATGAGAAGCTCATGAAAGATCTTGAAGAAATGAAAAGCCACAACACCATTGTGCTAGAAACTCTTGATCATGACAAAGAGTTGATTCTTGAGAATGAGAAGCTCAAAGAAGAAAACAAGAAGCTCAAGGAAGAGAAGAAAGATGATGCTCTAAAGGAAGAAAATAAGAAGCTCAAGTTGGAGAAAGAGCATCTCAAGATTGGATTGAGCAAGTTTACTAGAGGCAAGCATCTCCAAAGTGAGCTACTCATGAACACCGTTATGAAGATGGATAGAAGTGGCATTGGATATGTGGCACATGTAGAGAAGAAGAAGGCTCAAGTTCAACAACAACAATCAAAGCCAAAGCCAAAGCTAAAGAGATGCTTTGAGTGTGGACAAGAAGGTCACTTTTCTCATGAATGCCAAACTCCACCACCACAACCCTTGCCCAAGCATGCTAGACCCTTTGCCTTCAATGCTCACTACATGCTTAGAAACGATTTTCTAATGGAAAGATGAAAGTCATGTTCTTAGGACCCCCTAACAAAAATAGACCTAAGAAGATTTGGGTGGCTAAGTCACTTGTTGAGAAGGTAAAGGGCCCTCAACAAGTTTGGGTTCCTAAAGCTTGAATCTCTTGTGTGTAGGTGAACTACAAGATCGGTGAAAGTCATTGGGTTATTGATAGTGGTTGCACTCAACATATGACCGGTGATCCTCGTATGTTCACCTCACTAGATGAAGAGGTAGATGGACAAGAGAAAATTATATTTGGAGATAACTCAAAGGGCAAGGTTAAATGATTGGGCAAATTGGCAATATCAAATGATCATTCCATCTCCAATGTGTTTTATGTTGCTTCTTTGAGCTTCAATTTGCTATCCGTTGGACAATTGTGTGATCTTGGCTTTCAATGTTTGTTCACCGAGAAGGAGGTTGTTGTATCCAAGGTAGATGACAATCAAGTGATATTCAATGGATTTAGATACAACAACTTATATCTAGTGGACTTCACCTCCGAAGATGTAAATTTGAAGACTTGTCTATTCACTAAAAAAACACTTGGATGGCTATGGCATAGAAGACTTGCTCATGTTGGGATGAGCTCACTCAAGAAGCTTATGAAGAATGATTTGGTGAGAGGGTTGAAGGATGTGAAGTTTGAAAAGGACAACCTTTATAGTGTATGTCAAGCCGGAAACAAGTTGCAAATACTCATCCAACCAAAGCTTTCATGTCAACCATAAGAGTGCTAGAACTCCTACACATGGATTTATTTGGACCAACAACATACAAGAGTTTGGGAGGAAATCTCTATTGTCTTGTGATTGTTGATGACTATTCAAGGTATACATGGGTATTCTTTCTTCATGACAAATCCGAAGTTGCGTCTTGCTTCAAGAAGTTTGCCAAGAGAGCTCAAAATGAATTTGAAGTGAAGCTCAAGAAGATAAGAAGTGACAATGGAAAAGAATTTGACAACACAAACATTGAAGCTTATTGTGATGAAGTTGGGATCAAGCATGAAGTCTCCGCAACTTATACTCCTCAACAAAATGGTGTAGTTGAGAGGAAGAACCAGACTTTGATCACTCTTGCAAGGGAAATGCTAGATGAGTACAACACACCCGAAGCTCTATGGGCGAAAGCAATCAACACCGCATGTTATGCATCCAACTGCCTATTCCTTCAAAAGTTCCTTAGCAAGACACCTTATGAGTTGCTCAATGGGAAGAAGCCGGACGTCTCCTTCTTTAGGGTGTTTGGTTGCAAATGCTACATCTACAAGAAGCGGCAACACCTAGGGAAGTTCCAAAGACGTTGTGATATTAGTTTTCTTGTTGGTTACTCATCAAAGTCCAAAGCATATAGAGTATTTAATCATGCCACCGGCTTGGTTGAAGAAACATATGATGTGGAATTTGATAAATCTAACGGCTTCTAAGGAGCACATGAGAATCTTGATGATGTAGGTGATGAACCATTGAGGGAGGCTATGAAGAACATTCCGGTTGGAGACATCAAGCCAAAAGATGATGAAGATGATGTACAAGTCATTGATCAATCTTCTTCATCAAGTGTGCCACAAGATGGTGAAAAAGATGGGAGAGTAGAAAATGAAGATACTCATATCTCCCATGAGCAAATGGTGGTACAAGCACAAGATGTTAATGCTCCACAACCTCCTCCTCAAGTGGTCAATAGAAGAAATACACCTCTCCTATAAGATCATCCACAAGATCTCATCATAGGGAGTCCATCAAAGGGTGTAATGACTCGATCTCAAAAACTTACTTTATTTATTGATCATCACTCTTTTGTCTCTTGCTATGAGCCTACCAAGGTAGAAGAAGCTCTTAAAGATCCAGATTGGATCAATGCCATGCATGAAGAGTTGAACAACTTCACTCGCAATGAAGTTTGGACTCTTAAAGAGCGACCAAAAGGTGCAAGAGTCATTGGAACAAAGTGGGTGTTCCGCAACAAGCAAGATGATCAAGGTGTTGTTGTGAGGAACAAGGCAAGACTAGTGGCAAAGGGGTTCTCTCAAGTTGAAGGTTTGGAATTTAGAGAGACCTTTGCACCGGTTGCAAGATTAGAAGCCATCCGTATCCTACTTGCATATGCATCACATCATGAAATGAAACTATATCAAATGAATGTGCAAAGTGCATTTTTAAATGGCTTTATTAATAAACTAGTCTATATTAATCAACCTCCCGGGTTTGAAGACCCTAGATATCCTAATCATGTTTATAGGTTGTCCAAGGCACTATATGGGCTTAAGCAAGCCCCAAGAGCTTGGTATGAGCGCCTTCGGGACTTTCTCATTGAGAAGGGCTTCACCATTGGAAAGGTCGACACCACACTATTCACCAAGAAGCTTGATGGGCACATCTTCATTTGTCAAGTATATGTTGATGATATCATCTTTGGATCATCAAATGAAGACTCATGCAAAGAATTTGGTGAATTGATGTCGAAGGAGTTCGAGATGTCCATGATTGGTGAGCTTACATTCTTTCTTGGTTTTCAAGTCAAGCAAATGAAAGAAGGCATCTTCATCTCTCAAGAGAAATACACAAAAGATCTTCTCAAGAGATTCAAGATGGATGAATGTAAGCCAATCAAGACACCAATGCCTACCAATGGACATCTCGACCTAGATGAGGGAGGTAACCCGGTTGATCAAACTCTCTACCGTTCTATGATTGGTAGCTTGTTATATTTAACCGCATCTAGGCCCGACATCATGTTTAGTGTGTGTATGTGTGCTAGATTTCAAGCTAATCCTAAGGAAACACATTTAATTGCCGTAAAAAGAATCCTTAGGTATCTCAAGCAAACACCAAACATTGGCCTTTGGTATCCCAAAGGAGCTATATTTGAATTAGTTGGCTATTCCGATTCGAATTACGCCGGATACAAAGTTGATAGAAAGAGTACATCCGGAGGGTGCCATTTGCTTGGTAGATCACTTGTGTCTTGGTCCTCCAAGAAACAAAATAGTGTGGCTTTGTCCACCGCCGAAGCAGAATATATTGCCACGGGTGCTTGTTGTGCACAAATTTTATACATGAAACAAACCTTGCTAGACTATGGTGTAGTTCTAGAAAAAGTACCTCTTTTGTGCGACAATGAAAGCGCCGTAAAACTTGCAAATAACCCGGTTCAACACTCTCGCACCAAGCACATAGATATCCGCCATCACTTTCTAAGAGATCATGTTGCTAAAAATGATATATCACTAGAAGGTGTAAGAACCGAAGATCAATTAGCGGATATTTTCACTAAACCGCTAGATGAGGCTACATTTTGTAGATTGCGGAATGAACTCAATGTACTTGACTTTGGTAACTTCACTAAAATTTGAGCTTGTGTTGTCCCTTGCATACATTGTAATATACAACATGTTTAAATTTTTGGCAATGCATATAAGGCTTGTCTAACATGGTTAAGATAACCGCCGAAAAGCGTGTGAAGAAGCTTAACCTTGGATCAAACTTGACAAGCAACTAGATTTACTTACAAGTATTGCATATGCATGAATGTTGTTTTGTCGTTTTGTTCCATTTGCCCTCTTATTGCCTATTTTCTTAAAAAGAACTATAGCCTAAGGCAAAATATTTTGAAAAATATGAGGGTTTGAGAGAGGTCACTCACATCAGTCCCAATTGGTATTTGTTTGGATCTTATTCTAGTTGGGACTTGATTGGGAACAGGCAGCACGAAGGAACTTTGAAGTTTTGCTGGAAAAGGATCACCGGACGCTGCACCGGACGCTGCTGTCCAGCGTCCGGTTAGTTCACAGGAGGTGAACTGCTGCTGAAGGAATGACCGGACGCTGCGTTTGTGCGTCCGGTCAGGAAGGGATCCAGCATCCGGTCATTTGAAGAAGGAACATGCTGTACTGACCGGACCCTGCCTGCGTCTGGTCATGGACCACCGGACGCGTCCGATCGTGATTCTAGAGGAATTAGACCTCTCTGGAATCGACCGGACGCTGGGTGGTAGCGTCCGGTCGCTACCACCGGAGCGTCCGGTCAGTAGATCTCGTGCGGCTTCGGGACTCCTTTTCTATTTCCTTTCTTGTCACGTTGGGGAACCTATTTATTCAATCGACCGTACCTTGCTAGCCTATTCCGCCACCGGCCTAACCCGTGCCCTAGCCGCCGACTCTGTTCTCAGCTCGCGGCGTGCCTCTCGATCCAACGCCGCCGTCCAGCTCCACACGCCGCCACCCACTGCAGCCGCGCGCCACCACCGTCCGCCCCTGCTCCACACCCTCGCTAGCCGCGCACGCCACTGAGCCTCCTCGCGCGCTCAAGCCACCGCGCATCTCCACCGTGCCGATAAGGCCTTTCTGCCGATTCATCTGCTTACCTAGCGTCAGTGCAGCAACCCTAACTTCGTCATTGTCGCTAATCCCTGGCCGATTCTTCGCAGAGCTTCGAGAACCTACCCTAGCCGGTTCAGTGTTTCCCCGCGCGACGTCTCTTCTTTTCTAGGATCGCTGGTCGTCAGGTAGCATGCCCGTCGTCTCAATTTCGTACCTACAATGCTTGCTTCCTAGGTCTTTCGCATCTATTAGATATATTATATTTATTTGTATATCCATCTATTCCATCGTGCAGCGAGTCGGTGCCATTGAGGTTCTTGTGGCAGTTGTCAGACAACTCGAAGCCAAGCTCGCGAGTATGGATCGAGGCCAAGCCTCGGGAGTGTCAGTTTGAAAGTTGATCTTCGTCAGCGGCAGTTCATCCTCTTGTCAGATTAGATGGCTCGCATGAAGAACGTTGGTGGTGGTCCGGGAGATGACGATCGGAGGCCTCCGCCTCGCCAGCCTGCAGGACCAAAAGGCAAGGCAACAAAGCAAGTTACATCTAAGAAGCGCAAGTACCCCGACGTAGAAACACCGAGAGCAGCAGCAGTCGCTGAGGCAGCAGAGCGTGCCGAGAGAGGTGGTGCTCGCAGTGGTGTTGTCATTGTAGACCCACAGCTCACACCAGCATAGAGGGCAGCAGTTGAGGAGGCTGAGCGTCATCATGGTGGTCCACCTGGGACTATCATGATGGCAGGACGTCGACTGGCTATTAAGGAGCCTCAACATCAGGGGGAGTCCCAGCAGGAGCCACATTTGCAGCCCCCACCAACAGAGCCTCAGCCAGCTCAGGAGACTCAGGAGGGCCAGCAGGACGAGGAGACTGAGTCGGCACCCCAATTACACCGCTCTAGTCGTACCAGTTCTACAGTTCCACCGAGGCTAGCTACACAGCGCAGGGGTTCACGCCCACCGCCTAGACCACAGGGTCCGCCTCTAGTGGTACATCTTGACTTGAGGGCCGCCACAGCCAGACAGGTTCGCCAGCTGAGGTTTGTTGAGTTTGACGTGTGGTTCCCTCCGAGGAGGGATGAGAGAGCAGCAGAGGGGTTCTACATGCCACTGCAGGAGGATTTCTACAATGCTTATCTCAATAGTGGGGCAGTGTTCAGATCTCAGAGAGTCTGCAATATAGAGTCTATTGTGGCAGCAGCCGGAGAGCATATCCGCCCCTACTTGTCATATTTGTCAGGGCTCACAGATCTGATTGGCTGGACAGGAGTATATGTACCATCTTGGGTTCGGCAGTTCTACGCATCGCTCTATGTTGACCCACATCATAACTTCATTCACTTTGCATTCACTAAGGCTATAGGATCAGCCTATCAGATTGCATGAGGTGTGTTATGGACAGCAGGAGCCTCCCAAGCGTCCTCATGGAGGGTTGGTGTCCCCTACTGATCTTGTGCGCCATTGCTTCAAGGAGCCCTTTGGTGAGGGGTCGAGGAGGAACCCTAGTGACCTGACTCCTACAGCTCGAGTACTAGAGGCTATCATCAGGAGGACACTACTTCCCCGGTTGGGACACAGAGAGGGTCTGACTCGCGTACAGCTCTGGCTCCTTAATGCCCTGATGCAGCAGACCGTGTTTGACATTTGGGACCTCCTTCTATCAGAGATGGAGGATACTATAGTTGAGGGTTTCAAGGGCCACAGGCAGCTTCCTTATGCACATTGGATCACATTCTTAATGCTCAAGTCTGTGCAGGTCAGGACCCCAGAGATGGTTGCCGAGTACAAGGGTACCACTACTGAGTTTCCAGCTTATAACATGGCACAGAGGATCAAGCACAGCACACCACAGGCACCTACTCGGCCCAGTCATCGTCCAGATGTTCTAGAGTCAGCAGCTCAGTAGGACGAGATTATCAGAGGCATAGCCGCTACTGAGGAGGAGCAGCTTGAGGCACAACAGGAGATGACCGAGTCCAGTGATAGTTTGGATGATGACTATCAGCCGATTCCTTAGATGCCTCCACGCAGACATGATGCAGAGGCCAGCAGTTCTAGCTCAGCTCCACCTGCACCATAGACGGACCCCGCCTTGATTGCTATTCTTGAGCGGATGCAGCAGGATCAGGCACGACAGGCACAGGAGACTACTGCCAACTTTGCATAGTTTCAGGCTCGTCAGGACGAGTTCCAGCGGCAGCAGCAGCTTCTTCTTCAGCAGCAGCAGCAGATGCATCAGCAGCAGTTGCTCATGTAGCAGCAGCTTATGGGATTCATGTAGCATGTAGTAACAGCACTTGGGGCCCCACAGCCACAGCCTTCGCCCAAGCTTGCTCAGCCTGCCACCACTACGACGACTCCAGCAGTACAGCCCAGTGGGGTTCAGAGTCAGGGATAGCCTCCAGCTCCTTTTACTTCTCCCATAGTTCAGGTGTCACAGTGGTTGTCCTCACCAGTGGTTGCCCCGCAGTTCACACCATATCATACGGGCTTCTCACCAGACCAGTCTTCCTCGCTTTTTGTGCCTGACAAGTCAGTCTCCAGGAGTCTTGGAGCATCCTTCAGCGAGTTGACCGGCATGCCTACACCGCCTCATATGCATGCCACCAGTCCTTTTACAGCAGCTCCTGTCGTCATGACTACTCAGAGGCTCCCTTCTTCTATCGCATCTTCAGATCCTACGACAGATATTCTTGCAGCTTCACGGGCAGCACCTGCCCCAGATCAGACCCAGATCGCTTCAGCAACACTTCCTGCCACAGAGGGTCGGTCAGTACAGAGCTCAGGGTCAGATGATGATGGCACCTAGTTCCAGCTTGCCCCTCGTACCTCAGTTCCCGACTCGTCTGCTGCAGCCCCATCGACCGACCCTTAGGTTTTGGTGTTTGACGCCAAAGGGGGAGAGGGTTCGAGTATGTAGACTCAGGGGGAGCGACGTTTAGGGGGAGCTTGTTATCTAGTATTAGCTTATTATATACATTTGGAGTTTTATTTGTGTGATACACTATTACTATTATGCATTCGTGTGTTACTTTCATGCATACTATTATATCTATGTGATAGTGATATCTACGTGATTGTGATATATGACATGTGTGCTCTCTACTTTACATTATTTATATGTCATATCACTTGTGTTATGCTCATTTGCCTTTGCTTCCACGTTTATACTCCGATGCAAATGAGCTTTGTTACTAGTACTCATGCTTAATTCATATCCTTTGAGTACATTGTGTTGGCTTGGGTCATATAAGCTTGACTAACACTTTTGTTCTTATCGACAAAAGCTTATATGAACCAAGTCCATCAAAAACCTCACTCTTTCACATACTCAAGGTGGTATTATCATCAATCACCAAAAAGGGGGAGATTGAAAGCATCTAGGCCCCTAGTTGGGTTTCGGTGATTAATGACAATACAAGATTACTAGACTAACGTGTGTTTCGTAGAGGCAATTAAGTTAGGTCATGGTAATGGAGATCGATTGGGCAATCGAGGTGGTCATGCCCCTATGATGGAAATCGTTTCGGTTTTCAAAGGATGGACGACAAGGTTAAGGATGACTAGTTCTAAGTGTCGATTGGAGTTAGAGCGACACTTAGAGTAGTTTAGGACTTTGTTTTTCCTTTGGCCGTACTATTAAGGGGGTATGGACAGGTAGCTTGACCTAGATGAGTCTAGTGAGTTAGGTGTGGTGCACACTTGTTAAAACTAGCACTAGGTAGCTCCACAACAGCCCTATGATCATATGGAGCAAACTTCATTCACATATGTTTGAGAGTTGGAAGTGAATGGAGGGTCAAATGCTGATCGGACGCTGGCTCTGGTGTGACCGGACGCTGGCCGCAGGGTTCGGTCAGTTCATTTGATCAAGAGACTGCGTTCGGTGCGACCAGACGCTGGAGTGGTCAAGTGACCGGACACTGAGAGGCAGCGTCCGGTCGACTACAGTAAGGTTCTAGAGAAGAGAATCTGCGACCGGACGTGTCCGGTCAGTACTGACCGAACCCTGGGGGTTCAACGTCCAGTTGAGTACAGTAAGGTTCCAGTAAGGGTTAAATGCGACCGGACGTGTCCGGTCAGGGGTGACCGGACCCTTCCCGCGTCCGATCAACACATTTTCACTGGTATGCGGGTTGAACTGACCAGAGCGTCCGGTCAACATGACCGGAGCATCCGGTCACCCCGCAGAGGCACATAACGGTTCATTTTTCAGGCTGCCTTATAAATAGAACCTCCACTCGTGTGTGGAGTTACTTTTGCTCATTCCAACAGCTGAGAAACACGTTTGTGAGTGCCAAGAAGAGCAAGGTCCTAGTGAGGTGATTGAGATCTAAGAATCCAAGAGAGTAGCCTCATTAGTGAATCAAGAGTAGACAAGTGTGCATCCATCTTCTCATTAGGCTTCGCGTGGTCAAGTGAGAGTTCATGCTTGTTACTCTTAGTGATCGCCATCACCTAGACGGCTTGGTGGTGATTGGGAGCTTGGTGATCACCCGGCGGAGCTTGTGGGTGACCCAACTCAAGTTGTGAGCGGTTTTGGGTGATTCGCCGCGACGGAGTGTCGAAGAATCAACCCGTAGAGAGCACTTGATCCTTGCGCGGATCAAGGGGGAGCTACACCCTTGCGCGGGTGCTCCAACGAGGACTAGTGGGGAGTGGCGACTCTTCGATACCTCGACAAAACATCGCCGCGTTCCTCTCTCTCTCTCTATTTACTTTGAGCATTTACTTTGAGCAATTCAATACTTGTCTTTACATTCATAGAATTGCCATGCTAGAGTAAGTTTGGAACATAGGTTGCTAGTTCGTTGTGCGTTAGTTTATTAGAAACACTTTTCTAGGTACAAGGGGTTAATTGGGCTAATCGTAGGATTTAATTATTGCAAGAAAATTTAGAATTAGCCCAATTCACCCCCCCCCCCTCTTGGGCATCTTGATCCTTTCAGCCATGTTCAAGCAAGCGCGGGTGAGCAGCTTGCGTTCTCGTTTGGTCTCGATGGACACTCTGCCCCCAATGATGGTGTGGACGCGGTCGGTTGGCTTGACATACTTGTGATGGGGATCTATGTCTTCATCATCGTTGTCCTCGTTACGCTGCTCCTCTGCGTCGTTAGGCTTGTCGGATGTATCCGGATCCTGTTGGCGCGTGTAGATAGATTTGAGAACGTGGCAATTCTCCATGGTATGGTTTGACTTGGGATGGAGCTGGCAGGGTCCTTTCAATGCTTTGGCGTAGTCTTCTTCATAGTTGCGACGTCCGCCACCTTTTTTAATGGTATTGACTTCGCCGTCATCTTCTCGAGCACGCTTGCCCCTGTAATCGTCACGGCGATTATGCCGCTGATTACGCCGGTCGCGGTGGTCACAGGAATCGTTGCGCTGGTTGTGGCGATCAAAATTGTCGTTCCGACCATGGTTGCCGCGGTAGTCGTCGCGGTGTGGGGGGTGGTCGAAGCGTGGAACCCTTGCTGCTTCTTCGATGATTATCTTTTTAGCATCATCGGCATCCGCATATTTTTTAGTAGTGGCTAGGAGCGCTGTGACCGATTTAGGTCTTTTGCGGAGGAGGTTGTCCCTTAGGGCATCATGGAAGCGGAGACCAGTGATGAAAGCTTCGATTGCCTCGTTGTTGGAGATTGACGGGACCTTGATGTGCATCTCCGAGAAGCGTCGGACGTACTCGCGCAATGGCTCATCTTTGCGATCTTGAATCCGCTGCAGATCATATTTGTTGCTGGGTTGTTCACAAGTAGCAATGAAGTTGTCGATGAATGCTTGCCTGAGCTCTTGCCAAGAATCAAAGTAGTTCGCCGGCAAGCTGACCAGCCATTGGTGGCCTGCATGGTCGGCGGCGACTGGGAAGTAATTAGACATGATGTGCTCGTCAGCCATGGCCGATCTACACATGATTTCGTAGAGCATGACCCATAACTCGGGGTTCTCCTTGCCGTCGTACTTCTGGAGTTTTTCGAGCTTGAAGTTTTTGGGCCATATGACTTGGCGAAGGTGAGGGGTAAACTGCTTCAAACCTGGAGGGCCATGGGTGGTATCATATTCCATACGGCGATAGCTTTCGTGGGATGCACGATCGTTGGCTCTTTGGTTAATGCGATCGCGCAGATCGCGTTCTCCGAGGTAATGGCGGAGATCATTATTGCCATCACAGTGATCCCGATTGCCCCCCCTGGTTGACCCCGCGACAGCGATTATCACGGCGATTGTCGCGATTGTCTCGGCGGTTGTCGTCCCGGTAGTTGTGGCGGTTGTCATCCCGGTTACCATCATGACCACTGTTTCCGCCTTGACAGTTGTCTAACGGGTCATTGTTGCGC
This sequence comes from Miscanthus lutarioriparius, assembly GCA_904845875.1. Taxonomy (NCBI): domain Eukaryota; kingdom Viridiplantae; phylum Streptophyta; class Magnoliopsida; order Poales; family Poaceae; genus Miscanthus; species Miscanthus lutarioriparius. The sequence continues at coordinate 58,651 of CAJGYO010000657.1, read as the reverse complement.
GAGCCACGTTGGTTGGGTGGCTGTGAGCGACTTGAGTACTGGCGGCTGCGGCTTGATTCGACTGAGACGGATGGAGCCCGAGCTTGGTTTGCAATCTCTGCGGTCTGGGCCATAGCAGTCGTCAAGTAAGCTTGTACATCATCACGAACTGCCTAGATTTCCGGGTATTGGGCAGTCGTTGCATTGTTGCCATAGCAACAGCTACGTTGGCGCTTGGAGTCCTGAAAACCTGCTTGTCCCTTACCCTATCAAAGGCATTGTTAAGATCGCGTGGCTGGACCCTTATGTGTCGTGCCTCCTCTTCTGCCTCGGCTTCGGCTTGTCGGCGATTAAACCGGTCAATATTGCGTGCTTCGCGTGCTAGCCTTTCTTGTTTTGTTTCACCAACTGTCGGTGGCTCGTCATTACTGACGACATTGATCAAGTCTCCTCGCCTTGGTGGAAAAGATGGGAATCGTGGGAAACTCGGGGATTGGTCTGGGATATCCAGATCGTATTCAACTTCTTCATTGTCACAGCGCTGGAGCTCAGTGTGGACGGAGCCAATAGATGCGATGCTGGACAGGGAGCTTGAACCGCCCTCTTGAACTGTGTTGACCGACCCTTCTTGATATTCCTCGATCCGAACCATGTTGACGAAGTTGCGTGGCTTTGGCCGAGGTCGATGTATAGAACATAGATCCGAGCAGCGTTGTATATTGTGCGCGTAGTTGGAAGCAGTGTTTTGCAGGCCGTACTCGGAGAGCCGGAGACCCGTCGCGGGGGCTGGTCATCGATGAACGGAGCGCCCTTCAGGAGTAGACATGACCACGAGATCCGTACCGAGTCGTGCAGGACGACTAGCCCGAGCTGGTCGGGTAGATCTGTTGTGGGTAGTGGTTACCTGCTCGGTAGGTTGATTTTGAATTGAATCTACTAGAGCTAGGGTTTCAGCAAGCTTGGTGCCGACCCGATCGATGGAGTCGAGCAGGTCAGTGTTGTCGATCTGCCTCCCTTTGTAGCGAGGAAGCAGACGATGGGTTATCGGCATGGCTGAAGATGATGTTGGTGTGGTCAGAGCCAGATCCAACGTGGTTGGAGCCATAGCTGATGCTGGTGAAGCAGTGGTCGACGCAGATTGAATCCACGCCTTCTCCGTGGTCATGGCGATGAAGTTGTCGGAGCCAGTGGTCCAGGTGATCTGGCCGATGGTGAACGTGAGGCCGTTCGGCGTAGCCATGGAACCGGGGATGATGACCATCTTGTTCGTCTGGAGAGCAGTACGCACACCCCCTACTTGGCGCGCCACTGTCGATGAAATATGATCGGCAGTCTACCTAGGGGTATGCCCAAGGTAGTAGATTATCGGCAGACAGATGCGCAAGCTACAAACAAGATGGTGACGCAAGATCGACACGAGGTTTTATCCAGGTTCGGCCGCCGTGAAGGCGTAATACCTACGTCTTGCGTCTGATTGTATTGCTATATGTCAATGAGAGATGTTTTGAGAGGGGTCCCCTGCCCGCCTTATATAGTCTAGAGAGCAGGGTTACATATCCGGAAACTAATCCTAACCAGTTACAATTACCATAGGTGGCCGGATAAGGATTCCTATTCTAACCGACTAGGATCTTGCTTGATCTTCAAGTCTGCCTTGATTCCTTGCGCGAGATTCCAAGCAGATTGGCCAGGCCACGCGTCGTCTTCTAGTGGGCCAGACCCCCTGGTCCGGGCCGGCCCAATCCTAGCCGTAAAGGTATAGGGGTTAATACCCCCACAAAGTGTAAATCAATCTCCACATGCTTGGTCCGCTGGTGCTGAACGGAGTTGGTGGACAGATAAACGGCACTGACATTGTCACAGTATACAACGATGGCTCGTCGAAGAGGGCAATGGAGCTCATGGAGGAGATGATGCAACCAACACGCCTCCACAACTCCATTTGCGACAGCGTGATACTCGGCCTCTACACTGGATCTAGAGACTATCGCCTGACGCTTGAAAGACCAGGAAATCAAATTATCACCCAAAAATACACCGTAGCCAGAAGTGGGACGGCGAGTATCAGGACAACCGGCCCAATCAGCATCAGTGTACACAGTGAGATCAGCAATCGAGGTGCGAAGGAGGTGAAAACCAAGGTCTGGGGTACCCTGAATGTAGCGTAGAATGCGCTTCATGGCGGTGAGGTGTGGCTCTCTCGGATCATGCATATAACGACAGACCTGCTGAACGGCGTAGGCGAGATCAGGGCACGTGAAGGTGAGGTACTGAAGCGCGCCAGCAATGCTGCGAAAATGTGTCAGATCAGCCACTGGGACACCATCAGCAAACATCTTGGCGTGAGTATCGATAGGTGTACTGCAAGGCTTGCAGTCACGCATACCAGCACGGTCCAGAATATCCAGCATATACTGTCTCTGAGAGAGGAATAAACCATCAACTCGACGATCAACAGAGAGACCCAAGAAGTGATGAAGAGGACCCATATCTGTCATAGAGAATTCCCGCTGGAGAGCTGCAATAACCTGCTAGAGGAAACTCGGTGACGAGGCATTGAGAACAATATCGTCCACATAGAGAAGCAAAAAAGTTGTGTCAGCACCGCGGCGGTAGATGAACAGAGAGGTGTCTACCTTGGCCTCAACAAACCCGAGAGAGGTGATGTGTCGGGCAAAGCGACTGTGCCACGCGCGAGGTGCCTGCTTCAGTCCATACAGTGATCTGTTCAACTTGCACACATAGCTGGGGCGGGAGGAGTCAACAAATTCAGACGGCTGCTCACAGTAAACGGTCTCAGTCAATGTCCCATGGAGGAAAGCATTCTTGACGTCCAACTGGTGAATCGGCCAAGAGCGAGACATATCCAATGTAAGAACAACGCGGACTGTGGCCGGCTAGACGACTGGACTGAAAGTCTCCTCATAATCAATCCTCGGGCGCTGAGTGAAACCTCGAAGCACCCACCTAGCCTTGTAACGATCAAGAGAGCCATCAGCCAAAAACTTGTGACGATAAACTCATTTACCGGTGACGACGTTAACACCGGGCGGACGGGCAACCAAAGTCCAGGTGTTGTTGGCCAAGAGTGCATCAAACTCGGCCTGCATCGCTGCTCGTCAGTTGGGATCAGCTAAGGTGGAGCGAAAGGTCTTCGGCAGGGGTGAGAGGGGCACCGTGTGAAGGTTCAGGCGATCCACTGGCTGAATAAAACCAGACTTGCCTCGAGTCCGCATGCTGTGATCGTTCACCACAGGCACGATGGACTGAGGTTGTGTAGCAGCAGTGCGGCCAGCTCTACTGGCAGCAGCCTGGGATTGAACGTCCACAGGGGCAGCAGAGCCGGACGCCGAGGGAGCGCCAGCAGGACCCGAGCCAGAGCCTAGTTCGATGGCGGGTGACGTGTTGGGCGTAGCAGCAGCAGTACCGCCTAAGCCAGAGGGCGGCGAGCTGGGCGCCGGCGAGTGGGCACCAGACGCCCCAGGTGCTGATGCGGGGGCACCGGGCACGGGTGACTGAGGTGCGGCGGGAGCGCCGGGAGAAGTACCTGCAACCACAGCACTTGGCCCGATGGGCATAGTGGAAATATCATCATCGTTCAAAAAATCCAAAGCGGTGGGATCCGAGGGTGAGGTCGACATCTCAGAAAAGGGGAACATGGACTCATCAAAAACTACATGACGGGAGATGATGATCCTGTTGGAATGGAGGTCGGGACATCGATAACCCTTGTGATCAGAAGAGTAACCAAGGAACACACACAAGGAGGAACGAGGTACCGAAAAGCGAAACAAACGATTATTGCCTTGCCATGAGTTACGACATCGCATCACCCTGCAAATTCTTTTAGCACAAAAAACGTTTATCAGAAATTCAGAAGAAACCAAACACCGAGGAAATTGGCGAATCTGAATACATACATAGGCCTTGTTTATATTGCAAATTTTTGCAATCGGGACACTGTAGCACGTTTCGTTTGTATTTGATAAACTTTGTCCGATCATGGACTAATTAGGCTCAAAAGATTCGTCTCGTGATTTACAACCAAACTGTGCAATTAGTTATTTTTTTTACCTACATTTAATGCTCCATGCATGCGTCCAAAAATTGATGTGATGGAGAGAGATTGAAAAAACTTGGAATTTTGAGGCAATCTAAACAAGGCCATAGATACCATGTCTCACAATCTGAATATACTGTCTATATTTACCTGGCACCCTTGTTCTTGCTGTTTTCTTCATTCTTCCAAGATTTGCGTTGCTCTTTTCACGAACGAGCACGTATTTCCAATTTTGCGTACGTGTGTTTCATTTCTGTTTGTTTGTGCTGATATTCAATGCCCCAACTGCTAGCAAGATCAGATAAGACTGTCTACCCTCCCATCTCACTGGAATGCTCGTCATTGCATTTTTTTAAAAACAAATCATCACTTCATATATTGCGTCGGGTATCCTACAGCCATTTCTTGTTGGCGATGGCCCCCCTTGTGCCAGCTAAACTCACGTGGAGATGGGAGGACGTCGATGTCGCGGTGCCCAACTTATGAGCCACCTGTTGCTGTGTTGCCGTTTTCAGTTCAGATCCCCCGCACAGACTGCCTGTGGCTTTGTTTTGCCAGTCGCGACTGAACCTGCACCGTCGACGTCGAGCCCCTGTTGCCGTTGCCGATGGATCGCCCTCGAACGACCCGAGCGATTGATCGATAAAAAGTCGGTGATTTGGACTGAAACCGTCGCCGTCGGCCGTCCTAATTTGGATTTGGCTGTCATTATAAGCCGATTTATTAGTTATGATATTTTATTTTTCTTTTCTAATAAATTAATCATATAAATCAACACAAACGGTTTATGCATGTCATCGCGTCTAGTTGAAAGCAATCGTGCCCAACAGCCCCATGCCAGCAAAGCGAACACATCATGCCGTAGAATTAAACTGGAGCAACTGTCGAGATAATCCTATCCGGACTACTGCTGTGACGTGCGTGCGCTAGTTGTGGCCGATTTGCCTGACTGCCCTGAGGCCTGCCTCTTTCTTGCCATGCACAAGCCAACTGTGAGAGAAAGCGACCACGTCATGGGAGGAGGACGTCACCGCAGGCTCCACTCCAGATCAGCTTTGATTCTCGCAACCACAAACAGCCCCCAAACAAACCATGCACACTTGAGTGCAGCGTGCGCGCAGAGCGCTTCCGGAACTGCAATTTCCCCCCTCGGTGCAGTGCAGGCCGCAGGCGCAAAGCGTGTTTGGACAAGAGAAAGCAAGCGGATCCACGGCTTTCCATGGCAAGCAATACCAACGGAGACAGACATACCTGAAACCGGCAACTGCGCGTAATACGCCCCAAGCCCCATTTTTCTCTCTCGCAGAAAAGAAAGGGGGACCAAAAAAATTGACGATCGAGACAAATCGTGGCTTCTCCGGCGAATTTGGGCGAGTCACCGAAGCCTGCGGGTCCTCACGTCGCCGAGCCCACCTCGCCACCTCGGGAGGCTTTTACCCGTGTACCCTTAAAAAAGATGCCACACTTTTGCGTACCTCTCAAAAGTTGATCGTCAACTACATGCCCTCGCTCGAACTTTTCTTTTCTCTCACGCCATTCCATCGGCATTTGCTCTGAGTAACGGCTCTGGAGAATGACTCAGTTGCCCTTAGGCTTGTATGGGCGTCCAAATTTTTTCGTTTTCCCTGTGCCATTTGGCGCCAAATGACACGGTTTGACACCGCCCCATCCTCTAACCCACGGCAGCAAGCTCGTGCGGACCACACCTCTCCTGTCGATCCACGACGACGATGCAGCAGCTCCGTCACAGCCAGCCGAGCCCGTGTCTCCGCGGCTCGCGCTTCGCGGGCGCGGGGCGGGTGGCACGCCCGATGCTCGGTCCCGGCGCGGCAGCAGCTCGCCGTTCGCAGCCGGGAACCCTGCAACCGAGCGCCTGCCACGCCGCGGCCGCGTCGGGCCAGCCCCGTCCCCGTGCCGTTGCCGACTCGGCGCTGGGAGCCTCGTCGACGAGCGTGCAGGTCGGAGGCAAGCTGCTGCTGCAGAACTTCGCCGACGCTTCCGCCGCTGGGCGGGCACTTCAGCTCGCTCGCGGATGTCTACCGTCTCTTCGGCCTCGACGACGTTGGCCGGCTCCGGGAGGCCAAGGGGGTCATCAACAGCGGAACACCGTTCCCCGTCGTGCCCCAGGTCATCTCAGGTCCTTACTGCGATCGATCATCGTTTGCAACGATGCATGGTGTCATCGCGAATGTGCTCAAAGGGAAGGAAAAAAAATTGTTTGTTCGTCTGGTGCAGTGAACGGTGAACCCGACACACTGGCGGAAGGACGAGGAGTTCGCGCGGCAGATGATCGCCGGGGCGAACCCGGTGTGCATCAAGCGCGTCACAAGGTTCCCGCTGACGAGCGAGCCTGACCGCGGAGTGTTCGGCCACCAGGACAGCAAGATAACCAAGGATCATGTTGAGAAGAACATGGTTGGCATGACGGTGCAGCAGGTATATACACAATGGACAGCAAGATAAGCAGAGACCATGCCTGAAGAGGATAGTGGGTTCATGCGTGTATGTATGACCATGCATGCAGGCCGTGGAGGAGGGGAGGCTGTACGTCGTGGACCACCACGACTGGGTGATGCCATACCTGAAGCGCATCAACGAGCTCCCAGGCGACGAGGAGAAGGCCGAGGTGTCACAAAGGAAGGTGTACGCCGCCAGAACGCTCCTGTTCCTGAACCGCGACGACTCGACGCTCAAACCGCTCGCGATCGAGCTCAGCTCGCCGCACCCGGAGAAGGAGCAGCTTGGCGCGGTCAGCATGGTGTACACTCCACCGGACAGCGGGGACATCACGGTCACGGCCGGGAGGTTCTCGGCATGGGAGCTGGCCAAGGCCCACGCGCGCCGCCGCCAACGACACCGTCGAGAACAACTTCGTCACCCACTGGTAAGTACACTTTCATTCAGGGAGTCTTCTCTCCTACGTGGATCATCCATCGATTCCTACACGGTCCTGGTACAAACAAGACGAGGTCAACATGTGTGTATGTCCGTGGTGTAGGCTCAACACGCACGCATCAATGGAGCCGATCGTGATCGCGGCGAACCGGCAGCTGAGCGTGCTGCACCCGATCCACACTTCCGGAAGACGCTCCACATCAACGCCGTCGCGCGCCAGATCGTCGTCGGCTCGGGTGACCAGAGGAAGGACGGCAGCGTCTTCCGTGGCATACACGAGGTCACCTACTTCCCCAGCAAGTACAACATGGAGATGTCCTCCAAGGCGTACAAGGCCTGGAACTTCACAGAGCTGGCTCTCCCCAATGATCTCATCAAGAGGTAATAACACTACTGTACTGTACTACGTACATAATACAAATGACAGGTATTGATGACATAGCAACAGCATGCCATGTCACTACATGGCTATTCTGAATAATTCTGGTTGGTGCTTCGTTCTACAGAGGACTGGCAAGAGGGGACCCGAAGAAGCCAGAGACACTGGAGCTGATGATAAAGGACTACCCGTACGCGGTGGACGGGCTGGACATGTGGGCGGCGATCAAGAACTGGGTGGCGGACTACTTTGCCATCTACTACCCCAACGACGGCGCGGTGGCGAGGGACAGCGAGCTACAGGGGTGGTGGAGCGAGGTCAGGAATCCCTATCTTTTGGCGCCAACAGCGGCGTCTTAGGCGCCAAAGCCAATTGGCCTGGCAATGGCATAAGGGAAACAAAAAAAAGTTCAGACGCCCATACAAATCCAAGGACAACTGAGTCATTCTCCAAAGCCGTTACCCACCGTTAGAAGCAAATGCCGACGGAATGGTGTGAGAGAAAAGAAAAATTTGAGCGATGGTATATAGGTGACGACCAACTTTTGAGGGGTACATATGAGTGTGACATCTTTTTTAAGGATACACAGATAAAAGCCTCGCGCCCATCTGGCTATCTACACTGCCCTAGTGAACAGTGACCTGTGTCACCTATCCCGCCTCCCAACTGTATTTTAATTCCACATTAAATTCCTCCTTTTCTCCCCTTCTCCATTACGTCAACGAAGTACTCCCTGAAACTTTAGCGAGTCGCTCTTACAATGTCAAATCAGTTTTGCACTGCCCTGCATTGCGTAGACTTCTTCCGTCATGGAATACAAGATGACCTAGGCTGTGTTTATTTCTCCCTCCTAAATTTTAGCTTCGGTCACGTAGAATGTTTGGACACATACATAGAGTATTAAATATAAACTAATTATAAAACTAAATACACAGATTGAGTCCTCGCAAAAAAAATGCACAGATTGAGACTAATTTGCGAGACGAATTTTTTAAGCCTAATTAGTCCATGATTTAACAATATAGAGCTATAGTAAACATGTGCTAATGATGGATTAATTAGTCTTAATAAAATTGTCTCGTGGATTACTGAGCACTTGTGTAATTTGTTTTATTATTACTATCCGAGCACTCGATGTGACACTCTTTATGTGACATCCGATGTGAAATCTCTAAACTTTAGCCTCTGGATTTAAACACCCCCTAATTAATTTTAGGGCAAATTATTGGTGAAACAAACTATACATAATCTTGTGCTTATCATATTTTGAACATGTTAATAGATACTAATGGCAGTTATGTTATGTATGTGAATGGTGTTTTGGAGGAGTTGATTCATTAAGAATATTTATAATTTAGGATAAAATTTGGATGCTTCACTGCCTTATATTTTAGGTCGGATGGAGTATAATTCTAGCTTTATGTTCAGTCCAATTTTCCAAGGTTGTAGAAAAAGTACTAGTATTCATAACATAAAATAGATATGCCATAAAACAAATATTTTGTGATGAATCTAATAACACTTAAATATTGATATTTTTATAAAATTGATCAAATGTAAAATGTTTGATCTGATGTTATGCTAAATTGCATTCTTTTCTGGAGAGGGTAATACAAACTACTAGTATGGGATGTTTCGCTGAATTCCTGTCCATAAAGAATGGAGTTCTAGCACAATATTAAGTTTTACTTACTATATATAAATATATCAATATTTATAGTACCAAATAAATATCACTAGATTTGCCATGAAATATATTTTTATAGTATATTTGTTTAGCATCATAAATGTTATTATTTTTACCTAAATATTCGTTAAATGCTAGATATTTTCTTGACCCATGTAGTAGATTATAGATAGGTTCACATCCTGCCTCCGGGGCTACCTTCATAAGCATACTCAGTTAATCTGTACTTCTTCGCTAATTATTATACACGTAACTGGAAGTTGAAGTTTGTAGTTTGGACAGCTGTACAGCTGCATCAATCAGCTACGGTGGCATACGAGCACTTACACAACTAGAGTAGTGCGCTGTGCATCCTCTATTGCACGACTGTACGTGGATGTGCTTCAAGCCTCTTCATCAAGGAGACACAAAAAATGGCAAAAAGGTTTGGATTACATCAACGCTCAAGCGTCTACCATTCTTGACCAAATTGAAACTAGTGCAACAGATACCAGATCACGTCCTATCAAAAAAAAAACGGATCACGTATTATCAAACAATTTTCTGGTGTGTATGTAAGCACACAACAAATCATTAATTTGACATCGTGCAGCCTTTTTATTTATTTAAGAAAAGAAAAAACTAAAGGGTTTAAGCTGTCAACTGAACAGAACATTAGAGTAGGCAAACATTTATCTGTCCGTTCCAGCAGCATTATCAAAATTCAGACAAATCCATCATGTCACTCCTGCACCTGCTACTTGTTGCACTGGCCCCAGTAATAAACTACCGCTTCAAAGCTGCAGCAGGCCAGCAGCTGAAGCCCTGACCCTACACCGAGTCAAACCTATCGCCTCCTCCGATCGCCATTAACGAGTCAGTTGCTCTGCGCTACCACGCGGCCGAGATGCTGCTGGCAGCAAGCTCACCGCCCCTACAGCCTACAGCGAGCGAGCACGCACGGCAGCTACTAGAAGGATAGCTAGCGCACACCAAACCAAACCCCTTTCAAACTCTTTTAAAGCCCCACCAGCGGGCGCAGCAGGCACCGTCATCACTCCCAGGCTCGACGAGGGCAGAGCTAGAGGGCCTCACCGACGCGATCTCCGGCCTGTCGAGCAGGGGTGTGGCGCGGCCAGGGGCGAGCAGTGGCGGCGCCATGAGCTCGTCGTCGGAGAATGGCGGGAAGAAGAAGAAGGCGGAGGAGGAGGCGGCCAAGGTGCCGTTCCTGAAGCTGTTCTCGTTCGCGGACCGGTGGGACTGCGTGCTGATGGCGGTGGGCTCGCTGGGCGCGTGCGCGCACGGCGCCTCCGTCCCGGTCTTCTTCATCTTCTTCGGCAAGCTCATCAACATCATCGGCCTCGCCTACCTCTTCCCCACCACCGTCTCCGGCCGCGTCGCCAAGGTACGTACCACGTAACTGGATCGTCCAGACGGCGCCGGCACGCGCGCGCATCTAGCTCTCCGGCCGTTTTGGAGAGATCTCGGCGAGCGCTAGCTAGCTAGCTAACTAGCGACGGCGCAACGACATGGGCTGATTTGTTTCGCGTCGCGTGCACACAGTACTCGCTGGACTTCGTGTACCTCGGCATCGTCATACTCTTCTCGTCGTGGACCGGTGCGTGCGTGCAACAAGACACTGCTGCTTCTACTATGCAATGCGGGCAGCGAGCAGCGTGCGTGCGTGCAGATATTAATAAGATGACCATACGCGTCGTGTTGCAGAGGTGGCGTGCTGGATGCACACGGGCGAGCGGCAGGCGGCGAAGATGCGGCTGGCCTACCTGTGCGCGATGCTGGACCAGGACATCGCCGTCTTCGACACGGAGGCGTCCACCGGCGAGGTCATCAACGCCATCACCAGCGACATCCTCGTCGTCCAGGATGCCATCTCCGAGAAGGTACGCCCACGTGACCTTACCTTACCTTGCTACTACCTGCGCGCGTTGCCATTCTCGCCGTGGCGCGCCTCGCTGCCGACCGCCGCGCTCAGCCGCTCAGGCGAGGCGGAAGGGGAAAAGGACGAGAGGAATTAACGCCGGGGCGCCACCACGCGCCAGGCGGCTGGCCGGTGCGCTGATCTGATCGAGGGGCCGGCGCGCAGTTACTAGGGGCTGGGGTTGGTGAGGGGCATTGAAGGCGTGCGCGGGATCGGCACAGCAGCAGTACGCCGCAGGATTCACAGTCCGCAAAGTACATAGGAAGTAGAATAGCTACATGCCGCTTCTCGATCTGTTTGAGATTCATTTCTACGGAACCGATTTAAAATCAACCGGTGGGTGTTCACGTTCACCCCATATGTTTGGGTCTAGAGTATAGAGTTGTCACACGAGGTTGTCATACGAGTTGTCAGGATACTAATAAAATAAATAAATTATAGAATCCGTTAGGAATTCGTGAGACGAATTTATTAAACCTAATTAATTTATTATTAGTACATGTTTACTGTAGCACCACGTTATCAAATCATAGACTAATTAGGCTTAAAAATTTTGTTTCGTAAAACAGTCTCACTCTGTGCATTTAATTTTATATTTAATACTCCATACATATGTTCAAATATCCGATGCAACAACTATTAAAGTCTAGAGGTGAATTAAACACGCCCACAGTAGATAGTAGATGAAGAGAATTGCAGCCGTGGTACCTCAGCGTATGCTTATCGGTTCGTACGTGTTCGCCAGCTAAGACGTGGCAATCGGAGATAGGTGGATCCTGTAAAATCACTAGCATAGTGTTTTTACAGGTACAGTACTACTTTTTTTTCCACGACCGTACGTAAGCATATTTTTTTTGTTAAGAGGAAAAGAACACGTGAAAAGTTTGAAAAGAGAGTTACAACATGCCAAGTATTTGTTTAGAAAGGACGGCAAAATCTTTACATGAGATTTTATTAGATGATAGAACATGCCTAAGTACTTATAAACGTGAAAAGAGGGTTCTAACGGCATCATCTAAAAACGTTTGAAAAAGTTAATTACATGAGTAGTGGAAGTGTTTTTTGCGATAGCTCATTTGCGTCAAAAACAACAAACGCTTCCATGACTCGTGGAAAATGTTTTTTTTTTCCAATATAGCATATGAGCATTAATGGCCTCATCTCAAGATTGACATGAAGCACAATCAATGGCTTACCATGATGCACCGTCTGTCTAGATGGATCGAACGTACCTTGCCATGTTGTACACTGTTCCTGCGGTATGATCATGATCATGTACGTTCCAACTGTCCTCCACAACATGGGTTACAAATCACTTTCCACAAGATTCTTAGTCCATGAATTGAGTATCTCGCTGAGTGCTTTTGTTGTTTACATGGAAGTCACCTATGGCTTGTTTAGAATAAAACTGTTCATACCCAATGCATATAGATTGGAGTAGAAATTAAATTGAATTACTCTCTCCAACCAAAATAAATTAACTTCTAGAGTTGTTCTGAGTTAAATCAAATTATTTTAAGTTTGCCTAAATTTGTAGGAAAAAGGCTTCAATGTTTATGACATGAAATTAGTATAACTAGTTACATCAAATTAGTATTTTGACAATCTACTAAATGTTGTTGTTGATCACTATAAAGTTGGTCAAACTCAACATAATTTAACTTATAGTGACTCTAGGAGTTTAATTACTTGGGATGGAGAGAGTATCATTTTATATCAAACTTTTGCTCCCAAATACTATACATATAAACTAGAGAGGATTATGCTCTATCCAATCAAAGATACTCCTAGTTGATAAGGAAAAATATAGATTTTTTGGGCTAAATGAAATATATTAACGTTGATGTGTGAGTTTGACAAACAAACTGTAGACATCTAACATAGTTGGTAAGGACATTATGTATTTTGTTTTCTCCTTAACAGAGAATATGGGTAATATAATCTTTTGCCGTCTTTTGAAAAAAAATGTATTGGTGTTGAAAAGTGAGTTTAGCAAACAAACTGTTGCATCATAAAACAGTTGATAAGAAAAGCTATGAATTATTATTAGTGTTGATGAGTGACTTTGACAAATACGGATTATTTCTTCACAATGGACAGAAATATTTCTTTACTTATATTTCTTCACAAGGATAAATATGGATTATTTTTTGGTTGGGGGGGGGGCAATATATATATGTACATTTTTAGAAAATGGATAGAAATATTTCCACTCAATAAAAATATCTAAAACATTGCCACGTTTCTTTTTCTTAAAAAAAAGAACGGTTCAGCAATGGCAGCATAGCCAGCTGCCATTTCAGCTTCTAGAGTGTCTCAAATGCATGTCTCTCGGATCTCAGCAGCTGAGCATGAGCTGAAGGTCTCATGTTAAGCTTGAACGTATCATTTCGGTTTATTAGTTATGATATAGTATTTTTCTCCGACAATAAAATAAAGCATCGATCAAACTTATCAGCCGTAAAAATAATTAGCGGAACAGCGAAGTCGGCCTTTATTTTTTTTTCACTCGTGGAATCCGCCCCCACTACCGCTGGGTATCCAGTGGGCCTGTTTTGGGCAGAACCCGAGCTGACACCGTCAGATCTTCATGGTAAGACTTGCTCGATAGTGGGCCAAATAGTTAGAAGAATCGTCGACTGCGGAAAATTCATCATAGCTAGTTGGGCCGCAAAGATTGGAGAGTTGCACTCTATTTCTCCATCTTTTTGCGCCTCGGCCCATATCTACCTCAAATCAGACCCACATAACCTCCACCGTCCCACTAGCCCTTGCTGGTCGCGGATGGCGTGCCTGTTTGCCAGTGTTTACGTGCGTGTTCTGACAACCTGACGGTGATGGATGGTGTTTCCGTGGTAGGGATGAAAACGGTACGAAAATATTCAAACCGAACCGCGTCCTTTTGACCCGATCGAATTCATATTTTGAATAAATTCGAATTCGATTCAAAATACGAAAAACCCAATTCAAAATCGGTTTAGACTTTCTCCGACCGATTTCTACTTTTAAATCGAAATATCCCGAATTCGAATTTAGTTTAATCCAAATTTAGCCCACTACAGTACATGGTTTAACCAAATTTGGCCCACTGGGATTTCCAATTTAGCCACAGCCCAGCCCAGTCTGGCATGGAACACAATGGATTGTTTGTGAGTGCATCTCATTATATAGATCATTGCCTCCCTCACTCCCAGCTGCGTAATCGAGGTGGGACTAAAGAAGTGTGCCTGGCTGCAGCTTGCTGGCTGGCTCTCTTGCTGCTGCGCTGCTCATTGGGCTAGCGCTATGCAGTGGGCCGCTGCTCGTTGGGCTGCCGACCTGCAGTGGGCTCTCGTGCAGTCGTGCTGCTCCGCTGCTCTTGGCCTGCCGTTGCTAGTTTGGCTGCTCGTTAGAAATATTGGCTTCTTCTTTTCTCGTTTCACAAAAAAAAGCTTTCGCTTTTGCCATTAATTAATATTTCGAGCAAAAATCTTGAATATACAAAGGAATATTTCTCCCTCCGTAATCACATGTACAATACTACAAAATCCCCATAGCAACGCGTGGGGCATTATCTAATCTTTATCGAGTATCATATATTTGTTATGCACTTGTCCTATGGATCAGTATTCCGTATTGATTTTTTCGTATACCGACCGTGTTCGACATAATTTCGCTTGATTTGGTTCGTTTTCGATATTCCGTAAGTTCACGTTCGTTTTCGTGTCCGACTTGACCGCTTTCGCTTTCGTTTTCGTATTCAAATGTAAAAGTAAAAAACGGTTGAGGAGTTTTTCGACCGTTTCCAACCGTTTTCATCCCTAGCTGCAGGTGGGCAACTTCATGCACTACATCAGCCGGTTCCTGGCCGGCTTCGCCATCGGCTTCTCGCAGGTGTGGCAGATCAGCCTGGTCACCCTCGCCATCGTCCCGCTCATCGCCATCGCCGGCGGCACCTACGCCTACGTCAGCATCGGCCTCATGGCCCGCGTCCGCAAGTCCTACGTCAAGGCCGGCGAGATCGCCGAGGAGGTCGACCGCCGCCTCAAATTCTCTAGATGTGTGCTTGTAATCGATCGCGGACGCGCGTACGTACTGACGCTGCCGTAGGTTCGTGCGCCCGCCCGCAGGTGATCGGCAACGTGCGGACGGTGCAGGCGTTCGTAGGCGAGGAGAAGGCCGTGAGGTCGTACCGGGAGGCGCTGCTGAGGACGTACAAGTACGGCAAGAGGGGCGGCCTCGCCAAGGGCCTCGGCCTCGGCTCCATGCACTCGGTGCTTTTCCTCTCCTGGGCCCTGCTCATCTGGTTCACTAGCGTCGTCGTCCACAAGCGGATTTCCAACGGCGGCGAGTCCTTCACCACCATGCTCAACGTCGTCATTGCTGGCCTGTGAGTGCACAGATTTTAAGTCCATGCCCTTCGTGCCCGGTCTACGTTGCCAAGCAATCAATTGGAAAAATTCTTATGCGCGTGGTGTGACTGGTAGGTCGCTCGGCCAGTCGGCGCCGAACATCTCGACGTTCCTGCGGGCGAGGACGGCGGCGTACCCCATCTTCCAGATGATCGAGAGGAGCACCGTGAACAAGGCGAGCTCCAAGGCCGGCCGCACGCTGCCGGCGGTTGACGGGCACATCCAGTTCTGCAACGTCCACTTCAGCTACCCGTCACGGCCGGACGTTGTCATCCTCGATAGGTTCAGCCTGGACTTCCCGGCCGGCAAGATCGTCGCTCTCGTCGGCGGGAGCGGGTCCGGCAAGAGCACCGTCGTCTCGCTCATCGAGCGCTTCTATGAGCCGCTGTCCGGCTCCATTCTGCTTGATGGGCACGACATCAAGGAGCTCGACGTCAAGTGGCTGCGCCGGCAGATCGGGCTGGTCAATCAGGAGCCGGCCCTGTTCGCGACGAGCATCCGGGAGAACATACTCTACGGCAAAGGCGACGCCACCATGGAGGAGATTAACCACGCGGCGAAGCTGTCAGAGGCTATCACATTCATCAACCATCTCCCTGATCGGTACGAAACGCAGGTCGGAGAGCGCGGGATACAGCTTTCCGGCGGCCAGAAGCAGCGCATCGCGATCTCGAGAGCGATACTGAAGAACCCGTCGATACTGCTCCTCGATGAGGCGACGAGCGCACTGGACGCCGAGTCCGAGAAGAGCGTGCAGGAGGCGCTGGACCGCGTCATGGTCGGCCGCACCACCGTGGTGATCGCGCACCGCTTGTCCACTATCCGGAACGCCGACACAATTGCAGTCGTCGACGGAGGCAGGATCGTCGAGACAGGCACGCACGAGCAGCTCATGGCGAACCCGTGCAGTGCCTACTCCTCGCTGATCCAACTCCAAGAGGCCGCCCAGCTTCAGCACAAGCCTTCTTTGTCTGACAGCACAAGCATTACCAGGCCACTAAGGTATCTTTATTCTCTACTGTGCATCGTAAAAGAAGGCCAAAATGTGTCATTATGATCTGATAAACTCAATTCGTTCGCTTGCAGTTTCAAGTATTCAAGGGAGTTGTCCGGGAGGACGAGCATGGGCGCCAGCTTCCGCTCCGACAAGGACTCAATCAGCAGGTACGGCGCCGGCGAGGCGCATGACGAAGTGCGCAAGGGGAAGCCCGTGTCCATGAAGAAGCTCTACTCCATGGTGCGCCCGGATTGGTTCTTCGGCGTGTCGGGCACCATCAGCGCGTTCGTGGCTGGCTCCCAGATGCCGCTCTTCGCGCTTGGCGTCACGCAGGCGCTGGTGTCCTACTACATGGGGTGGGAGACCACGAAGCTGGAGGTGCGCAAGATTGCCGTGCTCTTCTGCTGCGGCGCCGTGCTGACAGTCGTGTTCCACGTGATTGAGCACCTCAGCTTTGGCATCATGGGCGAGCGGCTCACCCTGCGGGTCCGGGAGAAGATGTTCTCAGCCATACTGCGGAACGAGATCGGCTGGTTCGATGACACCAGCAACACGAGCGCCATGCTGTCATCGCGGCTCGAGGCTGACGCAACGCTTGTGCGCACCATCGTCGTCGACCGCTCCACCATCTTGCTCCAGAACATCGGTATGATCGTGACATCGCTCATCATTGCCTTCATACTCAACTGGAGGATCACGCTGGTCGTACTCGCCACCTATCCCCTCATGGTCAGCGGCCACATCAGCGAGGTGCATACTAAACACAAGGTCTTCGCGTGCCTAATCGTCGTATCAGTGTCCAATCAACTAAGAATCCTGTATGATCTATGGAACAGAAAATGTTCATGAAAGGCTATGGCGGCAACCTCAGCAAGTCCTATCTGAAGGCCAACATGCTCGCCGCGGAGGCAGTGAGCAACATCCGGACGGTGGCTGCCTTCTGCTCGGAGGAGAAGGTGATAAAACTCTACGCGGACGAGCTGAAGGAGCCTTCTAAGAGGTCCTTCCGGCGAGGCCAGGGCGCCGGACTCTTTTACGGAGTGTCCCAGTTCTTCCTCTTCTCCTCTTACGCACTGGCGTTATGGTAAAGCGTTGTTATATATTGGATGGAACACAATGGATTTAGTTTTTGTACTCCATCCAGACGTAAAATGTTCCAAAATTCAGGTATGGTTCAGTGCTGATGAGCAAGGAATTGGCCAGCTTCAAGTCCGTGATGAAGTCCTTCATGGTGCTCATAGTGACGGCACTGGCCATGGGGGAGACACTAGCAATGGCTCCTGATATCATCAAAGGAACCAGATGGCGTCCTCGGTGTTCGAGATCCTGGACCGTAAGACGGACGTCCGGATCGACACAGGTGAGGACATCAAGAGGGTCGAGGGCTGATCGAGCTGCGCGGCGTCGAGTTCCGATACCCAGCTAGGCCCGACGTGACCGTGTTCAAGGGCCTTGACCTGCTGATGAAGGCCGGCAAGAGCATGGCACTTGTCGGAATGAGCGGCTCCGGCAAGAGCACCGTGCTGTCACTCATCCTCCGGTTCTACGACCCGATCGCCGGAAGAATCTTGATCGATGGTACGTCTTGTTCAACGATAATTTATAGCTCAATTTTTCCCCGGCAAAATCTTCTGCCAAGCCTAAGTGCGTTGATGCAATCTGCAGGGAAGGACGTCAAGAAGCTTAAGCTGAAGTCTCTGAGGAAACACATCGGCCTGGTCCAGCAAGAGCCAGCGCTCTTCGCGACGACGATCTACGACAACATCCTGTACGGCAAGGACGGGGCCACGGAGGCCGAGGTCGTCGAGGCGGCGAAGCTGGCGAACGCGCACTCGTTCATCAGCTCGCTGCCGGAGGGGTACAAGACCAAGGTCGGGGAGCGCGGCGTGCAGTTGTCGGGCGGGCAGAAGCAGCGCATCGCGATCGCGCGAGCCATCGTGAAGGACCCGGCTATCCTGCTACTGGACGAGGCGACGAGCGCTCTGGACGTGGAGTCGGAGCGCGTCGTGCAGCAGGCGCTGGACCGGGTGATGAAGAACCGGACCACCGTGATGGTGGCGCACCGGCTGTCGACGATCAAGAACGCCGACGTCATCTCGGTGCTGCAGGACGGCAAGGTTATCGAGCAGGGGGCGCACCAGCACCTGATCGAGAACAAGAACGGCGCCTACCACAAGCTCGTCAACTTGCAACAGCAGCAACAAATGCAGACGCAGCAGAGCTCATGAGACATTTTGAATAAAATCGTGCGTTTGTATCTTCCTGTGGCATTGTCTTTCTTGGGCTTTTGTAAAAGATCTGCGCTGGTAATCTTTTCAATGAAAGGGAGTGTTCAGAATTACAGGATAAAGCGTTATTGGATTGTTATTCCTTTGTACTAGATTATTACTTCTACAATTAAAAAGAAAGAAAGTAAGACCACAATTTCTTACGACAATCGTGGCTACGTCGGTCCGTCCTTCCCCTTGCGATACCGCCCCCGGCGCCTGGCGAGTGGCGAATGTCCTACCGCTTCGTAACCTTCCCCTTCGTCTCCCCCGCTCCCACAGCGAGCCGGAAATCCGCTGCACCTCGCAATCCCCGACCCCGCGCCGGCGCCGATCACGCCAGGATCAAGGCCCTCGCGCCCGATCCGCCACCGCGATGGCCTCCCCTCCCCAAACCCTAGGTAGGCACGGGTTTCCCACGGGTGGGAATCTGCGCGGCGGGAGGGATGGAAGCGCTGGTGGGGCGGGCGGCGCGAAAGGCGCCGGCTGAGAACCGGCCGCCCAGAACCTCTGCTGGCCACACGATTAAGGAGATGGGGAGGATCGTGGGGGCGTGGGGATGCTCACCGAGCAGCTAGAGGGAGCGGGGGAGGAGTGGAGGTGCCCTTCCCTCGCCGCGCGCTCTCCCACACACCCGCCTCCACCGCCTCTGCCCGAAGAAGCGCCTACGCCGTCTCCGCCCGGCCGCCGTCTCGGCGGCGGCGTCCACATCCTCCTCCGCGGACCCGAGCGCTCTGCTCCCATGGCTAGCTCGCGCAGGCGCTCTGGCTCCTCGAGTCCTTGGCGGAGCCGCCCAACGAGGACGCCTACGTCGCGCTGTTCCGCCTCTGTGAGTGGCGCCGCGCGGTGGAACCGGGGCTGCACGCGTGCGCACGTGGACAACGGCACGCTTGGTTCGGGCTCCGCCTCGGGAACGCCATGCTCAGCATGCTTGTCAAGGTTCGGGGAGACCTGGCACGCGTGGAGGGTGTTCGCCAAAATGCCCGAGCGGGATGTCTTCTCCTGGAACGTCATGGTGAGCGGGTACAAGAAGGCCGGGTTGCTGGAAGAGGCGCTGGACCTGTAGCACAGGATGATGTGGCCAGGTGTGAGGCCGGACATGTACACGTTCCCCTGCGTGCTGCGGAGCTATGGGGGCGTCCCAGACTGGAGGATGGGAGGGAGGTGCATGCGCATGTTCTTCCGTTTGGGTTTTTGTTGAGGAAGTCGATGTCAAATGTGAGTAAGAATCCGTGGCTCCCGCACTCTCTGTTCGGCGTGATGTTTGGGTGCAGCCGTTCGGATCCGAAGGTTTCCGATGTGCCTCTAGGCAATAGGCACACATCCTCTTAGGCAAGGTATTTTTCTCTTTTGATTTGAACATAAAAAATAAAATTAGAAATTATGTCGAACAAGACTATAAAAATAAAAGAAAAAAACATAGAGTAGCTAGAACTGGACGAAGAACTTTTAATTCCAAAAGAAGAATTAATACTTCAACAAAAAGGTTTTAAAAAATTTGAGATGCATCACTCAAACAGCTAAAACACACTTAGGAAACCCAACTGTGCAAACCTACCAAATTCTGCCAAGAAAAAAAAGCGGAACTGTTTGTCTAGAAATCATAGGAACAAGAGGATGGAATATTCCAAAATCTCTCCGTTTCCTCAAATCGACCAGACAGGAAAGAGGAGAATGCTGATGATGCGGTAATCTTCAGTAACCCAAGACGACAGGACATTACCTGCATCATTGAGATCTTGAATGCTTTTGGTGCAGCCACGGGATTACAGATAAACATGCAAAAGAGCATTGTGGCCCCGATCAGATGTGTGGGCCTAGATATGGAACAGATACTACAAGATTTCCCTGGACCAAGAGTGGCTTTTCCAATGCAATACTTAGGACTACCACTCACACTTGGAAGGTTAAGAATGGTGCACCTGCGGTACATCCAAGATAGAGCTAAAGGGAGGGTGGCTGGCTGGCAATGGCGCCTGCTAAATGTTGCTGGGCGCAGGGAGTTGGTGCGCTCTGTGCTTAGCTCCCTCTCGGTTTACCTGGTGACGGCTGTGAAGGTATCCAAAAATTTCTTGAAAGAACTGGACAAACTGCGTAGAAGGTTCTTGTGGGCTGGCGACAAGGAGCTAACTGAAGGGAAATGCAAGGTTGCATGAAAACAAAGTATGTACGCCAACAGGCAACGGTGGTCTAGGCATCATCGAACTTGAGAGGTTCAGTCGTGCACTGCGGCTTCGGTGGCTCTGGTTTTCGTGGGACGACACTGACAGACCCTGGAAATGAATGGAGCTGCCGGTTCACAATATTGACATTGCACTCTTCAATGCTGCTACAAGTGTGGTCTTAGGAAATGGGAATAAGGTTAAGTTCTGGTCCTCTCGCTGGCTACATGGTCAAGCACCTGCAACATTATACCCGGCCTTGTTCAGACATAGCAAGAGGAAAAACAGAACAGTTTGTGATGCCCTGGATGATGATAACTGGATCAGAGATGTCGACTATAGCATGACGGAGCGGGTCGTTGAGGAATTTATATTACTGTGGACTTGCTTACAAGAAATCTCTGTCCAGTCGGCAAATGAGGATAAGATCACCTGGCTCCACACAGCGAACGGCCAATACACGGCAAGATCGGCATATAGAATACAATTCCTTGGAATGGCCTCATCTATGACAGCTAAAATCACATGGAAAACAAAGGCGCCGCCAAAATGCCGATTCTTCACTTGGCTGATGCTGCAGAACCGCATTTGGACAGCTGCAAGGCTAATGCTTAGGCAATGGCCAAATGACTACTTCTGCCAACTCTGTGTAAGGAACCTGGAAACGGTCTCACATCTCTTTCAGGAATGCGGCTACTCGAGGAGTGTCTGGGACAAGGTGGGCTCCTGGGTCTCGGCGGCTGCTCTAAGGCCGACACACTGGACACAGACGGAAGATCTGGGGCAATGGTACGCTGACATGGCCAACAGTGGAACAAGAGATGCAAGAGACGGGGTACGCTCGATGATCATGCTGACAGTCTGGGAAATATGGAGGGAGAAGAACAATCGGGTGTTTCAAAGATCCTCGAGAACGCCGGAGCACGTCTTCAGAGCCATACAGGAGGAAGCAAGGACGTGGATACGGGCTGGAAATAGAGGACTAGAAGGACTGCTGCCTCCACTGGAACAGCCTCCTGTACATGCTATAAATCCTATGTAAGATACAACTCTAAAACGTAGGGGTGGCATGACTCTCACTGGGATGTGAAAGCCATGCAAATTGACCATTCTGGTACCAAACCTTTGTAAATAATATGCTCTTTTCTTATCAATGAAAGCCAGTAGCGGATCTTTCGAAAAAAAAGGAAAGAGGAGAAGTAACCCAAGTCCAATAGAAGACTACGGTGGTCTCCATTTTTCTTGTCCCCTCCCCTCTACCATCACAGCGATACGAGTGATATGAGAAATATTATATCCGTGACTCATGTGTCATTGACACCATATAAGATGTCATCCATAATAGAGGTAAATACGTAAATGCCCACTTTTTTGCCCCCTCTCCTCTAGCCTAGCTCGTTCCCCCCGCAAGCTCGCGACCTCGCCAAGCGGCCAAACCACGCTAGCTAGAGTTTGCAGTTGGAAGAGGGGAGGAGGAAGAGGACGAGATGGCGAGGGACGACGGGTTCCCGGTGTGGGAGGCGGCGCTGCTCGCGGGCGTGGCTGCCGTCTTCGCTGCGGGGCTGGCCGGCGTCTACGTCTCCATGCCTCGCTCCGACTACAGCTTCCTCAAGCTGCCCCGCAACCTCCAGGAGCTCCAAGTCCTCACGTAATCCAACCCTCTCCGTTCGTAGTTGCTCTAATTTGGTACCCCCAAGGCCCAAGCCAATTTTTCACTTTTGTTTTAATTTTAGAATTGTTTTGTTTTTGCTCTTTTTGTGATTTAAAGCTTAACAGATGGCCTAAATCCTACTTCGATCGTTCTAATTAACCCGTGATGTCTAGCAAGACAAACAGATATACGATGTTCAAGCTGTTCTTTGTTGGGTTGCATTGGTAGATTTGGCAGTGTACGCGTATCTTGTAGCAAAAGAAGGATCTGCTGTGCTCCTTGCCATGTTTGATATGGCCAATTTATATTATCTGCAATTCAATATAGGTAGAATGTGAATTTATAACATGGTTATCAAAATCCATGTCGGTTCATGCACTTTTCTGTGTTCCGTAGTTTCCGGAGTCGGTGGAGTTTGTAATCCTTTCTTTTCGATATTTGGTTTCTGACCAGCTGTAACTGTCGTATGTTTTGAACCTGTTCACAGCGCGTTTTGTGATGTGCCTTCCTGTTCAGTTTATTACTGTTAGCTCACAAAGCACGTTGTAATCTTGTGTACACACGTGAGCACATCTTCCTTGTCACAGATGCTGAAGTCGCTGATATTTGTAAGGTCAGGTCACCAGTAAATGTAGAGTACAGCAATGCAGCTTTGCTTCTTTTTTGTCAGTTCAGCAGTAAAGTTACGGTACAACTTTGTTTCATGATGAGTTATCATCTGGTAGTACAATTCAGTATTTGTTACTCAGTTTGACTTCAGAGTGTTGCCAACATGTTGCTGTAGGATTATATGTATGTTTCAGTTCCAATGTCTCTAACTGTGGAAAGTGGATCGCCTGCCTTGCAGTGTCCATCTGGAGGGCTACACCAGTGACTACACCATCCAGGTGCTGGTGGGCTACTGTGCCGTGTACATCTTCATGCAGACATTCATGATCCCAGCCTCCCAGGGACCATTTTCATGTCCCTGCTTGCCGGGGCCCTCTTTGGGCAGCTCGGCGGTCTAGCACTGGTGATCTTTGCTGCCACTGCCGGTGCTTCTTCGTGTTATTTCCTGTCCAAGCTGGTAGGGAAACCACTGGTCTTCTCGTTGTGGCCAGACAAGCTCACGTTCTTCCAAAAGCAGGTAACGGCAGGACGTGCATTGTTAGTTGACATGCTGTTATGATAATGCTCAAACATGGAATGATGCCTTATGCTCAATTTACTGCCAATGTGGCTGGGCTACTTCGTTGATTTGATGTTCTTATTGGAGTTTGTAGCTGCTTTATGTTTATATTAAGTCGGTGCTGAATTTACAATATCAATGCCCACAACTGAAAAGAGTAAACAATGCTCTTTAATTTCTCAGGTTGCAAAAAGAAGAGAGAAGCTGCTGAATTACATGCTTTTCCTGAGAGTCACCCCAACACTGCCCAATACTTTCATCAATTTTTCTTCACCTATTGCGGGTGTGCCATACCATACTTTCTTCTTGGCGACAGCCATTGGCCTCATCCCAGCTGCCTATGTGACTGTCAGGGTATTCCTGCTTCTACTGTACTCGTCGTTCCCTCAGGTGCACTCTTCGTGTACGCACTAATTGGTTGTCCTAACTTTTGCTTTGAGCGACCTGAGATCGTTGAATGACCTGTATGATACACAGTCGATAGCGGTGCTGTTCCTGATCGGGCTTGTTTCGGTGACGCCAACGTTGCTGGGCAAGAACGAGACGCCAAGCAGAGCACCAGACATGGCAGCTAGCACCAACTGATCACTTACACGCCACCCCAGCTCTCCTCTCCTGTATGTACATACAAAAGTCCAGCGTTTGGTGGTGGCTCCGAGACTCTGGATCAAATAGAACCGACCACGAACATGGCGAGGGCCCCCAGTCTGTCTCCACTTTTGTGCTGATTTCGTAGAAGGGATCGGATATCTCATGATCACCTCTCATCGTGAACCTTGCTGGCAAAACGGGCTGGGGACAGACCTCTTTTCGTTGCTGTGTTTTTACATTGTTTAGATGGAAGGTTTCACTGATTGTATGTATCTTGCACACGTTAACCAGATTCAATCGATACAGCCGATTCAGTGATTCATTCATGAATGTTTGCTGTGTTGCCGTATACTACCTGCGAAATGATTCTTCAGTTTAGTGCATCTTGCGCGTGGCGTGTGGTCTGTGGAGATTTTGCGTTTGTTTGGACGCGACACGGGATGCAAATGGCCCGTCATTCTCGATCTTGCTTTATTTATTTCATATATATGTGTGTGATCAGTGACCATTCATAGCTATTCAGAGGTGGCATTATCTGTATGTTGACGATAGTGCGTTGGTTGGTAACGCATATGTTCGCCCACCTCTTTGTTGGGACCTCTTGAGCCGTGCAATGGCCCTGGATCTCATGCCCGGCAAGGGGGTTTGGTGGCGCTCCGAAAGCCGCTGGCTGCTGACGAGGCATCCATGCTCCAATCCTAGCCACGAGCCAGCACAGCCAGTAGCCACAGGTATGCTGCGGATATATTTTCATCAAAAAAGGATGCTGCTGATACGATTCGTGAGGACCAAGGAAGCCCGATCACGACAGCTGAGCTAGCCGACACGTCAACGTGCAAACCGTGTGCACACAATCACACCTCACCCCAACGAAGGCCCAACAGAACACTTGGGTTTGTGAGAAGCAGGAGTTCGACTCGCCCCGGGCTCCACCAACCAGCCCAGTTATTTATTTTGGGTATCCATGGGCCGAAGCGAAAACACGACATGCAGCGCGAGCGGTCGCGCGACGGCGCAGCCTGTTTCGGCGTTTCCGGCCATGACCACGGCGGAAACGGGCAGGAATCGCGGCCAGTGTGGCCACGGACGATCCCACGCGACGGGTGGCCGCTTTCTCCTGCAGCGATTCCGTTGGAACGTGCAGTGCAGCGGCCGTCCGCCCGGTGCGCGCACGGCGCACGCCTCGCCTCCTGCTGTGTCCTGCACAACTGCACAAGCACGGCCGTCGGCCGCGCCGCACCTGCACGTCGGTGCGCGAGCTGTCTCCAGGCCAGGCGGCCACCTGCCGCTTCCTTGCGGGGAAGGTGATTCTTGTCCTGGGTTGCAGTTACAGGCTTACAGAATGTGACACAATCCTCGCGTCGCGTACGTATACTGTCATACTGATTGATGAGCAATGAGTCTTCACCGGCCGCTTGGCCTGCTGGGCTGCTGGCCAATCCTTTACTCTCACACGTGCGTACGCGATCCTCCTTGGCTTCACGGCTTTGTCGTCCATAGTAGCCAGCACCTGTCTCTGACTCTCTGTCCAGTGCTGATTTTCTGTCCATCTGCGTCGGCCGAGTAACAGCTGGAAGAACGTGATGCCCCCCGGGATTTCAGGTCACACCCAAAATACATGTCATATTTCTCAGTATTTATTACTAAGCAGCGGATAACTGGGCACGGAAGTGATCGAGGCATTTTAACAGCGTTCGGCAGATTATGTGGGTAAATGCATTGTTTTCTCCCCGAGATTGTCCACAGGGAGAGCGGTCATGGCTTCATGTGCATCTTCTTGGTGTCCTGGTCTAAAATCCGAAGATAACTCTAGAAAATATTGTTAAGAAATCTCATATCACAAAACTTCTCATGGAAGGACTATAGCAAGCTGGCAACAATTGAAAGGATGCAGTACCGCAATACTTAAGTGAAGAGTAAGGTGAACTAAATGCTGAAAGGAAGTGGAAGGACATGAATTAACATGAAAAAAACATATCTGCAAACAGCAGTTATAATGGGGAAAATTAAACGGACTCAGCAAAAGATCAGGAGGAAAGGATACTTCTTAAACTATCTCTGAACTTTGTTGGAGCTATAACAGATCCAGACCTTCGAATTGATTCATCAACATGTTCTTTAAGGGCACAGAAAGAACAGAACCCATCCTTATTATCTGCAGGTTAACAGCAGTTCAGATCATCCAGACTAAAATAAACCAGAATGTATAAAAACAATCGAACAATAATTAGTTGTATGAAATTATCCATGCATGAGCATGGAGTGAAATGATCAG
Organism: Miscanthus lutarioriparius; assembly: GCA_904845875.1. Taxonomy (NCBI): domain Eukaryota; kingdom Viridiplantae; phylum Streptophyta; class Magnoliopsida; order Poales; family Poaceae; genus Miscanthus; species Miscanthus lutarioriparius. The sequence continues at coordinate 32,231 of CAJGYO010000657.1, read as the reverse complement.
TTGAGTGAAGCTTGAGAAAAAACGGTACAGTCTGAGTGATGATACACTGAAGAGTTGCATTTAGGAAGCATGTGTTCCCCATATTGCTAAGACCAGCTCCCTGCACATGGGAGAATTTCGCAACACGATAAAATTGTGATAAGTCCTTAAGGATGTCTATAAAGTATAGAACTTAGCACAGAAGATATTACATACCACAGATTTAGGTTGCCTACTATAAGAAACGGACAAAGGAAAATGCATATCTTCCGCATCACAAGTTTCACCAATCTATTGAACAAAGCCCAGCAATACAAATGACTTGATGTAAGGAAGGATCAAACATAAAATGTCAGATAAAATGTGATTAAGACAATAAAAAGGCTTACATTAGAGTTGCATTGCTTGCTGTCAAGGGGCAACACTTGCTGATTATCTTGGACACCCCATAAGTCTATTTCATCCTACAGCAGCACCCAAAAATAATGTTAAGGGACTTTTCAGAGACCTAAGCTAGCAGTAAATATCATAGGGCTGTGGTGGGGACGCTTACAAATTAATCAGGCTGCTCTGTGCCAAAGGGCTCTGGCTGCTCACTTGTTCCTCTATGTGGCACATCAACTCCATCCTACAATATAGGAATAAATTAAAACCCAAAAGGACAAGAACTAAGGATCTTCTAGGCACAGAACTCTATTAATGTTATATACAACAACAATGCTTTTTTTTGTCCCAAGCTAATCAGAGGCAATCTAGATATAAAAGTCAACAAAAGCCACCAACAAAGTGGGTAGAAAGGAAAGAAAGAAAATGGTATAGGTAGAAATAATAATAGTACAGGAAACTAATGTCATAGGTCAAGGTTCAGGCACATGGATTGCTATAGGAATGTCATGTATGGAATTATAATTGCAGATCAGCCGCATGTATCATGAATTGTGCATAGTCATTTAAGTTTCAAATTTAGCTTAACAGGCAGCCTTAATTAGTTAGTTGTGCTTCGTACTAGTGGCTGTGTCAGGATTGTGCACACTTTTCATTTTTTATAAAAGTATAAGAGAACAGAACAGGTATATACATGAAGTTCCTGAGATGATTTTTCAGATAAAAACTGGCAAGCTGAATGTTCTGTACCATTGATTGTTCCATTTTCATGACATCTTGCACCAAACTGACTTCCTTATTGATTGAATGTGGTGAACATGAATTATCTTCCCTTTCCAATGTACCAGATATGCCCTGAACAACAAATCCATGAACCAGTAAGCAAATATTACTATCAGAAGAGCCCAAACAAATTCACTAGAGTCATTCGGTTTTAAAATAAGGGCTGGGGGAAAGGACACACCTCAGGTTGAGGTTGCTCACTTCCAAGGGGAGCAGATGCAGCTAGGGTCTGTTCACCCGCAATTGAGTTCAAGCCACTCTATATCAGAGAACAGGTATACCCAAATGATTACAAGCTACAAATTTTCAAAAGATCCCATAAATCTTGAGACATGCCACGCGTGAGCCCTTTGCTTTGAACCCTACAACAACTGCTTCTTGATTCCGTGCACAGCTGTCATAGATCCACGTGTTTCCACTGAAAATAGACCCCGCCGGCACATGTCTTCCACACTCTCAGCCATGCTGGTCCGTCCCCTGCGATGTGTCATCTAGTTGGGGATGGTGATATTCAGAGTTCTTCGATGCGCAGCACAGACCGACTGGAGTTCATAGGCCAGGCAACCAGCAATACGGTTCAGGACATAAAACTTGCTGCCAAGAAACCCCATTGGCTTGACTCCAGACAACCTAACGGCTTATGAGTTTCATTGCCGTGTGCATGCATACATGTGAGGCGCAGGACTTTCATTTATTTATGCATATGCAGTGATGCCGGATTGCCGCCGGACGGCAAGCTGTACTGACCTTCCATTCAGGAGGTCGGAGAGAATAGAGATACGCGGACACAATAAATAGCTCAAGTACATTGACATCCACTGTCCCCATTCAGGCTGTACTGACCTTCACACTGGACTCAATTCAAGTCATTAAGACAGAGGAAGTGAAGCTCCATCTTGGTTCTGCTACAGATATTTTACACTCACAAATGCTGTGAAGTATATACGGGAACAAATGAATCGAAATCCCACGTCCCTTTACATTAACATTACCCCAGCAGCCGAAGAAATACATGGACTAGAGCATCAATGCTCCTCAAAACATGCACAATATAAGAAATTAAACAGAAAAAGGGAAGCAAATACATCACCCTTCTGTTCTCTTCTGAAACTTCTTATACTATTATCTTTACGGTGAACCCTGCAGTTCTGCTGAATCAAAGTGAAGCTGAAGCTAGAGAAATAGTCATCCATGGCATACAACGATATTTTGTTTTTTTCTTTGAGATGGCCCAATTTGTTCTAATGTTGGCTTTTCTTCTTCAACAAACCACCAAATTTCTTCATCAAAGGCTTCTTCGGTTGCTGCTGCTTGATTGCCAGCTTCGTGTTGTTGTTCACCCTGTTGTCTATGGACAACCTGTGGCCGCCTGAGGCAGCGTCTCCTTGTTGGACTCCAGATCAAATTCTGATTCACCATCTTTCTCCTTCTCTGTAGATAGATCATAGTCAGTGACCTTGCTGTTCTCCCACATCTTTGTAGCGATCACTACAGGATCATCATCCTTCGTATTTCCCTTGTCATTCTCATCTTTTGGACCTGTTCCATTTTGCACTTTACCATTGCCAAGCATGGAAGATAGCTCCTTCAGCTTCTCTGAAGCATTCGACTCTTTGACCTGTAGGTCATCATTCTCCTGTTTTATGTTCTGCAATTCATTCTCTTTGTCTAGCAGCTTTTCTTTCCAGCTCAAAGCTTCAGCTTTGGCTTCATCCTTGGCTCTGTTCGCTTCCTCTACCTGAGCTTCCAGCTCCTTCAGCTTCTCCTCCAGCAAAGCATTTCTATTTTCGCATTCTTGCACCTTCTCTACCGCCTTATCCATCTCAACTCTCATTGTACCAATTTCTTCTTCTGACTTTTTGATGGAGCTCACAAAGCTGACCTCTTTGGATTGCCACTCCTCAGATGTATTCTTCGCTTCTGCCTCCATTCGCTCCACCGTCTTCTTCAAGCAGACTCTCTCGTAGTTTGCTTCATCAAGCATCACTTCATAGTTCTCCTGGGTGTTCTTGAGATTCATGTTGAGCTCCTCTATTTGTGCCTTGGCACGCTCAATCTCTTCTTGTTTGTTCAGGTACCTCTCCCGTGCCTCTCTTGCCTCACCAGACATTTCATGCAATGCTGAGGCTAGATCTTCCATAGCCTTCTTAACTTTCTCATACTCACCTTTGCTAGTTTCTAGTTCCTTAGCCAGCCTCTCCTTCTCTTCACATATTGATTCAATTTGTGAACTTGCATTGTTCTCATTGTTAATAGCATCCATCTTCTCTTCTTCCAGTGCTTGGAGCTTTGACTGAAGCTCATTGATCTCTTCCCTCAGTTCAAATGCTTCTTTCTCAGCAACATCAAGACGCTCATTAGACGCAATAATATCTTCATTCTGCCTAGCTACCTCTTCGTCCAAAGCCTGCAACTTGTTCTGAAGGTCAGAAAGTTCAGACTCTTTCTCCGAAAGCAAGGTGCTTGCTGCATCCAATTCTTTCATCACCGAGTTCAAGGAATCAACCTTCAACATGTAAGACTGGTTGGCTGCCTCCAATTTAATTTCCAGAATTTCAGCCTTTTGCTTCCATTCATCAGCTAGCCCCTCTGCCTCTGCTCTGGCCTTCATAGCATTGGCAGCATCAACTCTCAGCGCTTCAATCACATCCCCCAATTCAGCTACCTTCTCTTCAGCATCCTTTGCCTTCTGGAGCTCAATCTTCAGTGTAGAGACCTCTGCCCCAAGCCTCATGATTTGCTCAGCGCCTTCCCTCTCTTTGCTCTCCAGCTCAGTGTCAAGCAATTCTTTCAGGCGAGCAACCTCTGTGTTGAGGACCTCCACCTTATGAGCATTCACTTCATTGAGCCGGATAGCATCATCCACCTGATTAAGGGCCAAGTTCTTGGCATCGATCGCATCAGCGAGCTCATACCTAGCCTTCTCGAGCTGCTCCACTGTGGACCGCAGCGCGGCAGCATCTGACTCCTGCTGGCTCCGCATGCTCTCCAGCTTCCTCTGCAGCTCCTCCTCCTTCCTCTGCATGGACTCCATGCTCGTCTGCTCCAGCTGGACCGCGCGGAACATCTCGGTCTCGGAGGCCTCCTCCGCCTTCTTCCGCGCTGCGAGCGCGACCAGCAGGTTCGCATTGGCCTCGTCGGCCAGCCGCTTGGCATCCTCCAGCTCCTCAAGTGCCTGGACCTTCTCGTTCTCCTTCTCCGCCAGCTGCTCCTTTGCCCTCTTCAGCTCCTCCTGAACCGCGGCGAGCTGCGCCTGCAGTTCGTGAGACTGCTTCACGGCGCTGCTTTGCTTCTGCAGCCATTCCAACGGGATCAGTTACATCCCAACAACCCAAACGGCACCAAGCAAGATCAAGCGACACTGATGACGAATCAAAAGAGACTCGTACCTCTGCAGGCGGCGTGCTGAGGCGGGCGAAGACCTTGGGTGTGCGGCGGTCGCCTGACGGCGGCTTGTCCGCCGAACCAGGGGACCTGTCGGCGGCGCGCGGCGCCTGCGGCGGAGTGCCATTGGCCGGCTTGGCGGCCCCCGGCTTGCTCGGCCTGCTGCCGCCCTTGGGCGTCGGCGGCGTGGTCTTGCCGCTCTTGCTCTCTGCCGCCGCAGATCTGCGTTCCAAGAACCAAATTTTTTGCTCAGATCAAGAACCGCACACACGCGACCTACCAGGATCTGCAGCCTAAAAAAAAAGAATTGTCGCGCAGAACTAGAGAGATCGATGCTTACTTCGGTCTTCCCAGCATTGCTACGGCTGTCGCAGGCGGTCTCTGCAGCTCCGAACCGGGACGGTGGGTGGCCTCAGCACAGGGTAGGGATTGGGAGGGAAGAAGCAATGGGTGTGTCGGTGTTGGTCGCTTCGCTGTGAGCAACAGCAGGTCAGCAGAGCACAGGGCAGCCGTGGTGGTGGCTAGGGGGGAGGGGAGAAATAGAATCTGATCACCAGCATTTGCGTCATGAACAGCTCAGCTCATTGTATATGTGTGATTCGTATACGGATCTCACATCATTAGGCTGGAGAGAGAAAGAGAGGAGAAAAACAGTGATTGAGAGGTGAAGCGTATAAAGCCAAGAGAAAGGCAGGGCTTGGAGCCCGTTTAAAAGCTCTAAATTAATAGTGGTAATAGTGCTTTAGCAGAGAGAGAAGGAATAAGATCACGCATTGTTTGTGTGCCAGTGCCAGGGTTAAAAATTCAGACAGCACGCTTTGCTTGAGCCTGCAGCTGTTGCCCCCTCCACCGGTGGCCTGGCCGAGCAAGCAGACAGAGGGTGACCGTGGAAAAAGACGTCACCTGCTTGCCTTGCTTCTTTTCCACTCTTTCTTTCTCCTCCAGTTCTGGCGTGCTCGCTTTTACAGAGTTGTACGCCGGTGTCTCTTGTGAACAGAGCAGCGGCGAGTGAAAGGGGCCAAAAGGGCCAGGTTCCAGGTGATTTTTTCACAAGAAAACCCTCCAACATTTTGCCACTTCCCAGCGTCTCTCTGGTAACATGTTTTTAGGTCCAGCTGCACCATGAATTCAGAGGAGTTTCGAACAACAACAGGAAAGAAGATCCAGTCTATCAATTATGCATGCATTTTTCTAAACGAGGCCTTATACGAGAAGAAGCTTCCACGGCAAATCATAGCAGGTGCTGGATTTGATTGAAGATTGAGATAAGGAGATGTTTTTTTTATATCAGAAACTACGTCTATACGAGAATAAAAATGGAAAGCGTTGTGATAGATAGATGATATAAGATAGGTGATAGATGATTAGAGAATAATTTTATTTATAGAAACTATTTAAAATTATATTATCTATAGATAATATCTATATTTTAAAATATTTACTAAAGTGGGCACAAATAGGCTTAATATGGTAGCTAAAACTGTGGTAAGACCAACGCAGACTGCCTTTATGACAGGTAGGAACATAATAGAAGGGGTCGTTATCTTACACGAAACCATCCATGAACTTCACACCAAAAAGAGAGACGGTGTCATTTTCAAGATTGACTTTGAAAAGGCATACGACAAAGTGAAGTGGCCTTTCCTACAACAAACGCTACGAATGAAAGGTTTCTCCCCCAAATGGTGTCGATGGGTTGAAACTATGGTCACCGGAGGAAGTGTGGGAATCAAGGTCAATGATGATGTAGGACCCTATTTCCAGACCAAACGTGGACTCAGACAGGGAGATCCAATGTCACCAATCTTATTCAACATCGTTGCAGATATGCTAGCTCTACTTATTAACAGAGCAAAAGCCAATGGTCAGATAAGAGGTGTCGTCCCCCACCTTATAGACGATGGTTTGTCCATATTACAATATGCAGATGACACCATTATCTTTATTGATCACAACCCAGAACAAGCACGTAATCAAAATTGTTGCTTTGCTTTTGAAACAACTATCCGGTCAAGATCAACTTCCACAAGAGCGAAGTCTTCGCTATGGTGCGACTAAAGAGATGGAATCCTTTTATACTAGTCTCTTTAGATGCAATGCAGGGGATATCCTTCAGATATCTAGGGATCCCAATGCACCATAGACAACTTCAATTTCGAATGGAGAAAGGTGAAAGATCGTTTCAATGAAAAACTCTCTTGTTGGAAAGCGAAATACCTGTCATATGGGGGTAGACTAGTTCTGCTTAATTCAGTCTTAAGCAGGCTACCTATGTTTATGATGTCCTTCTTTAAGATCCCTAAGGGGGTCATTAAAAACCTGGATCATTATAGATCAAGGTTCTTTTGGCAAGGCTACTCAGATAAACATCGATATCGTCTTGCCAGATGGGACATCCTTTGTCATCCTAAGGACCAAGGAGGATTAGGTATCCTAAATTTACAATTGCAAAATAAATGCCTTCTAGCTAAATGGTCTGGTTAATCTGCTAAACTCGTAAGGCATATGGCAATCTCTTTTACGGAATAAATACTTAAGCTCCAAGAGCCTAACTCGTGTGGCAACCAAAACCCAATGGCTCTCATTTCGGAGAGGACTCATGCATATCAAAGATGAGGTGTCTTTGGCTAATGGTTCATTCGATATTAAAGATGGAACCAACACTAGGTTTTGGAACGACACATGGGTAGGAGATAAGCCTCTGAAATTTAAATATCCATCATTATATAATATAGTGCGGGATCCTCACGCAACAGTCTCAAAAGTGATGACTACTAGCCCACTAAACATCTCTTTTAGAAGGGCTCTGGTGGATAATAAACTTGCAGAATGGCTTAGTTTAGTAGCACGGATCTCAAATGTCGAATTGGTGGAAGGTTCAGATTACTTGAGATGGAGTTTAACCAAATCAAGTTATTCTTCTGTCCGCTCTATGTATCTCTATCTTATAGATACATAAACACCTTTTCGTCATAGGAAGATCTGGAAGATAAAAATTTCTCTAAAAATTAAAATCTTTCTTTGGTTCTTGCAAAGGGGTGTCGTCTTAACCAAAGACAACCTCGCTAGGAAAAATTGGAAGGGGAGTCAGAAGTGCATCTGTTGTAATGGGAATGAAACTATCCAACACTTGTCCTAGACCGTCCCTTTACCAAAATGATATGGAGGATTATCTTTTTTGCTACTAGTCTGATCCAACCAAGATCAATCAGCCACATGTTTGGTAATGGGCTAACTAATCAAAATAAAAGGATTAGAAATTTGATTTGGGTGGGGGTGGCTGCCATGTTTTGGGCTATTTGGAGATGCCGTAATGATGTTGTTTTTAATCAAATGAGATCTAACTCTATGATGCAGGTAATTTTCAGAGGAGCGTCATCAGGTTACGCTCTTGGCCCAACTTGACGTGATGAGATAGTTAAGGACGCGCTCTCTCACGATGAGCAAGAAATTGGAAATAATTGCTTTAGAGATATCCAATAAAGAATGGAAATATTTATACTATTTGAATTAGCGTCCGGGTCGATCTATAAGACTGGCTCTCTCTTTTTTCTCCAAAACTTTGTAATAATGAACTGTGTACATCTATGGATGTAGAGGCCGGATATTGTTTTATCCATTATCTAAAAAAAAATTAAATACTAAATGTGAAAATTATTCTATAATTTTATGGTTTGGACTGTCCTTAGCCCCGAACATGGCCACATAAACAATGTCGTTTTCATCTGGGCGACGTGCTCCGTCCATAACATGCGCCGGCGCCGTCCATCTCTGTCTCCGGGGAACCCAGCTGTGCACACCACACAAGCCGGAATTCCTGGCTAATTGCTGATTAGTGTGTACATTAGTAAATGGATTTGAGATCCTGGAAGTGCATTAAACTGGTTGCAACTTGCTCGAGAGGACGAGGAGCCAGGTGCAAGAAACTGACGCCTTGTTTAGTTTCACTCCAAATTTTAAAAAGTTGCTACAGTACCTGTCACATCGAATGTTTACGGCTCGTGCATGGAGCATTAAATATAGACGAAAAGAAAAACTAATTACACAGTTTGGTGGGAAATTGCGAGACGAACGTTTTGAGCCTAATTAGTCCATGTTTAAACACTATTTGCCAAATAAAAACGAAGGTGCTACAGTAGCCCTAAAATTCAAATTTCGCGAACTAAACCAGGCATGAAGAACGTGCACGGTGATCTGGCATCGGAATCCGGGGGTAAACGCGTACTAGGCCGTATCGTGTCGTGGTGAGGGGCTGAGAGGCCACGGTACCGCACGCACCACGCAGCGATGCTGTCCAGGAGACCACAGATCACCAGAAACCCAAGTGGTCAAGAGAACAGTAACGACATGCGAGTCAATGCCGTCCTGGAACCCAGTTAGGCTCTGTTTAGTTCCCAAAAATTTTCACCCTAAAGTGTCACATCGAATCTTGCGACACATGTATGGAGTACTAAATGTAGACGAAAAACAAAACTAATTGCACAGTTGGGTGAGAAATCGCGAGACGAAACTTTCAAACCTAATTAGTCCATAATTAAACACTAATTGGCAAATACAAACGAAAGTGCTACAGTAGCCAAAACCAAAAATTTTCGCCAACTAAACGCGCCCTTAATAACTCTAGGGGGGACTATTGCGCCGACAGGGAAAAATAGTAGAATGTGTGGCCATCGTGCACGCACTAGCAGAGAAGACTACTGGAACAGCATGAGAGAAAAATAATGCCCCTACGAAAGAGCATACTGCTGCTCCATTATGGGTTCTTTTTATATGATAGGATAGGACGGTACTCATCGATTATATAATGAGTAGAAGAAAAGGCTTGTGTATCTTTTGAATGCCTGAATGGTATTGTATTGGCTACGTACTCAGTACCGACAGCTATTCATATATTTTTACTGTGTATATGTAGGTCAGAATAATCAATTCTGCCTTGTTTTTTCATGTGTGTTCTATTTGGGAAAAAAAGATGACAAATTCTGCACTGATTTGACTAGACATGATTCATGTTTTTCCGTCGTAATATCTCCCGAAGAAGATCAGAAAATGTCAAAATGATTTCAAATTGGCTTCTTGTTTAGGTAAAAAATTTGTCTGTAGCAGCAAAGAAAGCTTAATACTGAAACATGTCCCGCCATTTCTATAGGTAAAAAAAGCCTTTTTCTGACGACACTCAGACTGTTCGTTTGGCTGTGGCTTGTCGTAAATGATCGTAAATTTCCAGCCGGAACAGTATTTTTCTCTCACACAAACCAGCCAGCAGTACTTCTTCACGAACCAGCCAACCGAACAGGCTGACTATCACTACATAAGAAAGGAACAATATTTCTTGAAGCATTAGGAAGGGATACTCTCTTTCAGTCTTTTCAACCTGAAAAGGTTCATTTTACCACAAATAAATACTGTAACATTGCTTAGTTGACCTTCTAAACAAAATCTTGACTAGCTTTACTCACCTTAACTATTTACAGGTGGAAAAAAGCTCTGTATTTTTTTTTCTTTTTCCACCGTGTAAGTTGTCCTTATATGTACAAATTTTCATGGAATCATAGCTGCTAACCTACTCTAGGTTAAGATATATCATGATTTTTATGATTATTTTCAAAGGTTGAGAGCTGATACTGCCTTATCCCACCAGATAAAAAGGTATTAAAATGCTTATTTAAAATTCTCCAAGCATTTTTTTATGGGCTACGATGCCATTTACTTTTTTTTTATAATTACACAGTACAACGTAAGCACCCACAACATACACGCACACTCACCCCTATGAACACACGTACGCAAATCCTACCCCTATTAGCACATCTGAAGGCTGAGCCTACAGATCTCGTGATTCACGAAGTCATCACTGACGCCTCGCTGACGTCGCCTACCACTGAAAGCATAGCTCCTTTAAATCCTGGAATAAATCCAGGAAAAATACGAACATCCGTGCCAAGTCGAGAAGTTAAACCCGGGTTGGCCGGTTCCACCACAAGAAACCTAACCAACTCATTTATGATCAGTTCGTGTGATGGCATTTACTTTGTTTTTATTTTTCTAGATATGTAGTTTTTACTATAACATATATCTAGGTGTATCATAAAAGCTATAGGCCTGCTTGGTTGCAAGCTAATCTTTGCCGAGCTAAAATATGAACAAGTTCAAAAGATTTGACACGTAATTGGTTTGGTGCCAAAATTTTGGCAAGACTTTCTAAAATTTGGCAAGGCAACATTTTTCTCTCTTGTTAGTAACAAACCAAATACCAACATTCATTGCCTTACCAAAATATTGACTTGTCCTAATATCAAAATACTCATATTTTTGTTTCTTTTAAAATTGGCTTGGCAAGAATGAGCTTTCAACCAAATAGGTCCTATATACTAAAAAGCCTAATTTAGAAGGAGGTAGTTAACAAAATATTCATTTTTATAACAGTAATTTTATTTTGACGGATGATTTTTGCGCCTGATAAGTTGGTTGATGTTGTTTTGCCGTGAAAGAAAAACATTATATCATGGCTATAAATTTAAGTGAATAGGATGAATTTCTTTAAAAAAAATCCCCTGACGCAGTTGAAGCCCAACTGCCATTTCACTATCGTAGATGGTCGCTGAGCTAATCGGCTCCTTTCGTCGTCGCTTTTATCGATGCGCCGGTGTAGATGAGACGTCACTGTACGCGCAAATTCCTTTCACCGACGCGCGGGGGGAGGGGAAAATAAGAAAAAGATGGCAGCACACTAAAGAAAAAGCAAGCGGCGAGAAGAGACGACACTTGCTTTCATCTTTGCCTCTGAAAAATACAGTATGCTACAAACAAAACGTGCCCCCATCAATCAGCTCTACAACAAACAAATAAAGCAAGCGGAGAAACCTGAGTGTCTTGACAAAAAATACACGCGCGTAATACAAACCTACTCCTCATCATAGACCCAAGAACGCTGATTACAGAGGCGGATCAACATGATCCACGCCACGAACGGACATCCGTCCGCCGCAACCTTTTACCCCCCCAAAAAACACTACCTTGTCCTCAGCAGGATCTTTCTTTGTTTTCTCCCGGAAAATGAACTGGATCTTGGTTGGCATGGAAAGCCACGGCCAGGGGCCATGAGGAGGATTATTTGCTGTTGCTAGTTGCTACAGCCCGGACACGACACGATTGATGCCACTGACCGATCGAACAGCGCTATCTTCTCTTCTCTCACCGGCACCGGGCAGTGCCCACATCGACCGGTGATCACCCCGCCTATGGTCGTATGGACTACAGAGGCTAGGAGCCTAGAGCCCAATCAGAACACTGCTTCCTGCAATGGTGCCGTGGTATGTGTCGGGGTCAGGACAATCGCCTCCTTCGTTTGGGCCCAAATAGTCACTGCCTCACCGGCTGGCCAGCGACCGTCCACACGACTGTCACGACATGATGCGTGTAATCTGGTGCGTGCTGACTCTGACTGCTGAGGAGTCCAGCATCCCATGCTCCTCGTGGCTATGTCGCTGGTTGATTTCGGTGCGGTGATAAGTCAGGCCGATGCTGCTGTACTGTTTTAGAAAAACACGGTTGCTGGCTGATAAATCTTGACCGAAACCAACGAGCGAACGGGATGTATCCCTCGAAGCTACAGGCCGGTGCGTGCTGCTGCTGCCTGCTGAGGAGTCCGGCAGTCTTCTCTGTTCGGTTGGTAGTGTTGCGCTAGCTCTAGGCTATGCACGAATTTCTCTAGCTCCGCCTCCGCCCCTGCTCCGTTGGTAGCGTTGCGCTAGCTCTAGGCTGGCTGTGGGAGTAACGTGTGTGTAGGCGTTGGGATGGGACGTAGCAGTGATGCTGACGCAGGAAGAGAGCGTGCAGCGTGGTTTTCTGGGTGCCCGTGGTCCGTGGAGCATACTCCCTCCGTCCCATTGAGTTTGTCGTTGGAAAACCGTGCCCTTCTCACAATCCCGCTTCCCGAGCGACAATCTTAACGGGACGGAGGGAGTACTCCTAGAAGACGTGAAATCGTTAAGGACTGTTTGGCAGAGCTCCTGCGGGCCCGCCTCCGTCGGCCGCCCACGGACCGACATGGGGCCAACAGGGGCGCGAGCCGGAGCCACATGAACCCTGTCAAACAGGTCAAGAGGGGGAGAAAAAAAAACATGGGGTGGAGAGAAGATCGAACTCAGGATAACTCAGATTAGCTATGAGTCCTACACGCTAGCCAACTGCGCCACCACTCCTTCGATCCCTGGTCAACCCCTATTTCCAAAAAACTAGTATGACAGACTATTAAACATCGAGACGTGGAACATTTCAGAGCATTCGAGTGGTAAGCCCGTGTTTAGTTGGTTGAAAGTTGAAAATTTGGCTACCGTAGCATTTTTGTTTTTATTTGGCAATTAATGTTCAATCATAGACTAATTAGGCTCAAAACGTTCGTCTCGTAATTTCCAACCAAATTGTGCAATAAGTGTTTTTTCGTCTATATTTAATACTTCATGCACGTATCGCAAGATTCGATGTAATGGGTACTATAGCACTTTTAAGAAAAAGTTTTCGCGAACCAGACCAGGGCTAAAGCTGCCACAAAGGCGCGCGGTACAAGTACAACCCTCCCTAAAACAGTAAGCGACACTTTTTTAGCAAAACCAACCCAAAAGCTACCAGACATGACCAAACAGACGGGGCCGTTTGGTTGCTTAGATGGGTTAGCCCGGCTCGTGAGGACGTAGGAAAGGGCTGTTTAGGGCTTCCTCAACGCTCATGTTGGATGCGAGTTCCGGAGTCCATCAGCTTAGTTCATTTGTTGGTTTTAATTAGGGCTTATTAGTCAGCTAACAGTATTTTCTTCTCACAATAAACCAGCACCAGCCGGGTTTATCAGCCTAGAAATCAACCAGGAAAGAGAACAAACAGGCCCCACCTACATCGTCTCTTTGAACTTTGAAGCATGAAGCCGATCTTCAACGATCCAATCCATTTGCCAGACTTGACAGCATCTTCAAACGTTGAAGCGATCAACGTGAATCTATCATTTTTTCCGACAAAACAGGACTGCAGGAGATGTCCAATACCTCACAGGACTGGCAAATAAAAAAAAACCTATGCTTTCATCCATTCATGTAACCGAGCATATCAGCACCGCTTGGGCTTCTTTGTTAAGATCCTTCATTAATAACCTGTGTTGCTCTGCAGGTCTATCGCTGGCGCAGTACCATGAGCCTCGTCCCGTGGTGGCGCTTATCAGGGGACTGAGCAGTGAGCACGCGATGCATCCTCCGGGCTCCGGCACTCCTACCTGAAAAAACTCCCTGCTTCGCCGTGTGCTGGCTCACTGGCTCAGGCACTCGGCACTCCACGCGGCTGGGCAGCACCATCAACTTGCCCACTTGCCGTAGGGCGTCAGCCTCACCAGTCACCAGGACCCCAGTCGTGGCAAGTGCCACCAGGAAGTGATCTTGGAAGAGGCTGAAGCTCTTCTTCCGGAGCCAAATGACAGATTCCTCTTTGTTTTTTTTTCTCCACGGAGACTTCTCTCCAAACGCCATCACGCGGTTCTGCTATGCCATTGGGCGTGTTTGGGATAGAGTCGACAGACCGCGCGGTGTGGCATGGGAAACGAGGCCGTCCCACCGCGGCACGGAAAACGTGGCCGCAGTTCATTTTTGCGGTGCACTTGCCAGGTGCAGCGAAAACAATCGCAGCCGACGCGGAGCGTTTGGCACGATTATGCGCTTGTTTTGGCCGCCACCGCCGGAAACGCTGACACAGGCCCCGTTTAGATGCGAAAATTTTTGGCTTTTGGCTATTATAGCACTTTCGTTGTTATTTGGCAATTAATGTCCAATCATAATCTAATTAGGCTTAAAAGATTCGTCTCGTGGATTTCGTCTGAACTGTGCAATTAGTTATTCTTTTTACCTATATTTAATGCTCCATGCATGTGCCGCAAGATTTAATGTGACAGGGAATTTTGAAAAATTTTGGATTTTGGGTGGGATCTAAGGGCGCGTTTAGATCCGAAAATTTTTGGGTTTTGGGTACTGTAGCACTTTCGTTTGTATTTGGTAATTAGTGTTTAATTATAGACTAATTATGTTCGAAAGTTTCGTCTCGCGATTTCTCACCCAACTGTGCAATTAGTTTTTTTTTCGTCTATATTTAATACTCCATGCATGTATCGTAAGATTCGATGTGACACTTACTGTGCAAAAACTTTTGGTTTTTGGAACTAAACGGGGCCTAAACAGAGCCACAAACACGCCCATTGTCAACTCAGGCTGCCAATTGACATACCATGCCTTATCGAGCGAGACCTCTAGACGAGCGGTATCAGGCCGTAGACCACATGGAAACACAGTGAAGACAGCAGATGGGCTGTTGCCCCGTTTGGAATGCAGGAATATTTCCTAAATACTGTGTTTTTCCTGAAAAAAATCCATATAACAAAATTGGTTGTTTTGTTACAGGACTGAAGACTCAGTCCAGAGAAAACTCGATTGAATTTATTTTCACTAGCTATGAAACAGGATAAGCCCTGTCCTGACCTAGTAGTGCTACCTACTCCCTCCATCCCAAATTGTAAGACGTTTAACTTTTTTGGCATCAAGTTTGACCACTCGTCTTATTCAAAAAAATTATGTAAATATAGTCAAATTTAAGTCATTCTCGAAGAATTTTTATTAATAAATCAAACCACGACGAAAGAAGTGATATTTTACATAAATTTTTGAATAAGACGAGTGGTCAAACTTGGTGTCAAAAAAGTCAAACGTCTTACAATTTGGGATGGATTGAGTACTAAATAAAATGGGCAGTTGTTACAGGTGCCAATCCCATAAATAGCCACATAGGTGTGTAATAAAACATCAGGAGACAGAAATAATAAAAGATAGATTAACTGACTCTGAAACTCTCATATACCCTGCAAGGCTGCAACCAATCTAGCCAGCCATAAAGTCTATGACAGCAAAATTAGATTAGGGGACAGCTGACGACCGCAGGGACGCTGAACCAAGATATACAGAGAAGTAGCAAAAGAAAAGAAAGGATATACAGCAATACAAGATTTCGGCACCCAACTTAGTAATACCTAGTACTGAAGAACCAGCTTTCTTTTCTTCTTGTCCAGAGGGTCACTTGCAGGGCATCTGCGAGACTCGTGCTTTGCATTTTGCTGTGTTATGCAGTCCATTAAACCTTTTCTTCGTGTGGATGTCATGCCCCTCATCAAATGTAATGCATTCTGATCAATGCAAGGATCCTTCACAGCTTTAGATGCAGATGCAGCCTTAGCTTTCTTCGCCTTCGGTTGAAATTTCAAGTTTGAAGTAAAGTCTCCTCTTCCTCATCTATAAATGAGACAAGGAGAAACATGAGCCCTTAAAAAGTGGATGAACAGTGTTTTACAACATGTAACATTCAACTGCGTTGAGAAACAATTAAATAGATCCAAGATAATTAGCACAACAATGCAAGTCTGATGTTTAGATCTGAAAGGGTGAGGTGATTAGAATCACAAGGATTAGGCCAGTAATCAATCATAAAGTAGTAATGTTGTCAACTGCACGATAAATTGAGTGGGAATTCATATTAAAAAAATTGGGTGGGAAGTTCTATCAAGGAAAATAAGATAGATGCATTACGAAAATAAAACCAGAAGCTCGTAACTATAGTTGAAAATGCATACTTACCAAAGTCCTCAAACTCAAACACTCTAGACTCATTATCAGAGGACAGTGACAGTCGTTTGGAGCACCGTGGAGTAGAGGGCTTATCCAGATTGGTAGTTTCTAGACTGCGGAGACATCTAGGCGCATCATTTTGGAGAGAAGCCCTGGATGGATTATTTTCATCTATTGCTTCATTGCTGTTGGAAGCACCAAGTGAACTTCTCTTAGATGGCTTCTCAGGAAGGAATGATGTTTTGCACCGACTCGTTTCATCGTTCTCTGTCTCCTCTAATTGGCTGGTTTCATTTTTCTCTAACTTATCATCAAAACTACTGCTACTGCCTCTTCCAGAAGTTGAACAGTTTGCATCTATATTTTCCAAAACTGACACAGGAGATGTGCCACAGGCATTCTCAGCTTGTAGGGCATCCTTGCCATCTAGCAAACTCGAGAACCATGGAAATTTGCCCTGCCTAACATAGAACAGAATATATGCTTCCTGGTTTAATGCACTTGAACCAGTAATAGAATCAACCTGCAAAATGACTTGCCTATTACAATGGTGAAAAGGTTCATATCGTCAAATGCATTAGCAACGGACTGGTGGCACATACATTGGAGTCATTCATTAAGTACCATGTGCTTGGTGAAGAACGAATGGTGCAGACATAATGGCCATAGTTGGGTAATCCAGAATGCTCAACAACACCATAAAGATCATATTTCAGCTCCCCCTGCATGTGGAGGTATAATAGAACATTAAAATCTACCTAAGTGGAAATAATTCTGTTTGTGTAGAGGGACTGGAATCCAAATCCTTAGTCTAGATACTCCTATAGCAGCATGTCTTCCAAGCAGGCGTTAAGTAACTTACTATAGCAAAAACTCACCGCAGTGTCTGGGCTGCTGTGGAATGGCTTCAAATCAACCTCCAGAGGGTACACCACATGTTTGTCAATCTTCTCAACAGAATTGTCAAGGGTTGTAAAACGCTTGAGATGAAATGCAACAACATCCGGTGCTCTATGAAGTGTAAGCTGCTTGTTCTTACAAACTTGAGCATTGCAACTTTCACAGGTGAGCTTGTTTTCAGAGTCCCCAATCTGCTCTACCTTGGTAAAAGATTGCAAAGCGTCTACCAGGTGATCGACCTGATCAATCTCCAAGCTTAGATCCAGGATGGGCTCAAATGTCTCTGAGCTGTGACCACACTCGCAGCAACATAACTATAGATATAAAGAGTAGCATTAGCTGCGATGCTAGTACCAAGAGAACATATAGGTGATGGAGAAACTAAATATTACATGGCTTTTCAGTTGTCCTCCAAAAATCTCCTTGACTATACTTTCTTCGTCAAAGGATGAGCTCTTGCCCTTTGACTTGGGATCAAGAGTACACTTATGCAAGTTATCGAGCAAGCAACGTAGGAATTCATGTGCATCTTCTTGCTGTCCTGGTCTAAATTCCGAAGATAACTCTAGAAAATATTGTTAAGAAATCTCATATCACATAACTTCACATGGAAGGACTATAGCAAGCTGGCAACAATTGAAAGGATGCAGTACCGCAATACTTAAGTGAAGAGTAAGGTGAACTAAATACTGAAAGGAAGTGGAAGGACGTGAATTAACATGAAAAAAACATATCTGCAAACAGCAGTTATAATGGGGAAAATTAAACAGACTCAGCAAAAGATCAGGAGGAAAGGATACTTCTTAAACTATCTCTGAACTTTGTTGGAGCTATAACAGATCCAGACCTTCGAATTGATTCATCAACATGTTCTTTAAGGGCACAGAAAGAACAGAACCCATCCTTATTATCTGCAGGTTAACAGCAGTTCAGATCATCCAGACTAAGATAAAACAGAATGTATAAAAAAAACATATTTCGAACAATAATTAGCTGTATGAAATTATCCATACATGAGCATGGAGTGAAATGATCAGTAGAGCGAAGCTTGAGAAAAAGTGGTACAGTGTGAGTGATACACTGGAGAGTTGCATTTAGGAAGCATGTGTTCCCCATATTGCTAAGACCAGCTCCCTGCACATGGGAAAATTTTGTAACACGATAAAATTGTGATAAGTCCTTAAGGATGTCTATAAAGTATAGAACTTAGCACAGAAGATATTACATACCACAGATTTAGGTTGCCTTCTATAAGATACGGACAAAGGAAAATGCATATCTTCAGCATCACAAGTTTCACCAATCTATTGAACAAAGACCAGCAATACAAATGACTTGATGTAAGGAAGGATCGAACATAAAATGTGATTAAGACAATAAAAGGCTTACATTAGAGTTGCATTGCTTGCTGTTAAGGGGTAACACTTGCTGATTATCTTGGACACCCCATAAGTCGATTTCATCCTACGGAAGCACCCAGAAATAATGTTAAGGGACTTTTCAGAGGCCTAAGCTAGCAGTAAATGTCATAGGCCTGTGGTGGGGGCGCTTACAAATGAATCGGGCTGCTCTGTGCCAAGGGGCTCTGGCTGCTCACTTGTTCCTCCATGTGGCACATCAATTCCATCCTACAATATAGGAATAAGTTAAAAGTTAAAACCTAAAAGGACAAGAACTAGGGATCTTCTAGGCACAGAACTCTGTATTAATGTTATATACAACAATAATGCCTTTTTTTGTCCCAAGCTAATCAGAGGCAATCTAGATATGAAAGACAACAAAAGCCATCAACAAAGTGGGTAGAAAGGAAAGAAAGGAAATGGTATAGAAACAATAATAGTACGAGAAACTAATGGCATAGGTCAAGGTTCAGGCACATGGGTGGCTATAGGAATGTCATGTATGGAAATATAATTGCAGACCAGCTCCATGTATCATGAATTGTACATAGTCATTTAAGTTTCAAATTCATGCAAAGTTCCACATCATTTTCCCACTATTAGTCTCTCAAAGAAAACCTTAATTTAGCTTAACAGGCAACCTTAATTAGTTAGTTGCGCTTCGTACTAGTGGCTGTGTCAGGATTGTGCACACTTTTCATTTTTTATAAAAGTATAAGAGAACAGAACAGGTATATACATGAAGTTCCTGAGATGATTTTTCAGATAAAAACTGGCAAGCTGAATGCTCTGTACCATTGATTGTTCCATTTTCATGACATCTTGCACCAAACTGACTTCCTTATTGATTGGATGTGGTGAACATGAATTATCTTCCCTTTGCAATGTACCAGATATGCCCTGAACAACAAATCCATGAACCAGTAAGCAAATATTACTATCAGAAGAGCCCAAACAAATTCACTAGAGCCATTCGGTTTTAAAATAAGGGCTGGGGGAAAGGGCACACCTCAGGTTGTGGTTGTTTGCTTCCAACGGGGGCAGATGCGGTTAGGTTCTGTTCATCCGCCGTTGAGTTCAAGCCACTCTATATCAGAGAACAGGTACACCCAAATGATTACAAGCTGTAAATTTTCAAAAGATCACAT
Organism: Miscanthus lutarioriparius; assembly: GCA_904845875.1. Taxonomy (NCBI): domain Eukaryota; kingdom Viridiplantae; phylum Streptophyta; class Magnoliopsida; order Poales; family Poaceae; genus Miscanthus; species Miscanthus lutarioriparius. The sequence goes on along the minus strand of CAJGYO010000657.1, from coordinate 12,608 downwards.
AAATCTTGAGATAAAAGACTCACAGTGTGGTCATTTTCATTGGCAGCAGGAGCACAAAACCTATCCCACGAATTCGAGTAGCTCTGTAAGCAGAAGCAGGGAAAACATGTAGACAAGTTATGAACTTAAGCATAATAACAAATTGACACTGCCAATTCTGGATAGAAGCATGAGTTTTGGGCTTACAACAGTGCGAAGTGGCTGGCACATCGAGAAAAATGGTTGATGCTGCTTAGTATTCTGATCCCCATTTTCAGCACCACCCCCCTAACAGAAGTGACGATGTTAATATATTTTCATCATGGTACAAAAATTACAGCCATTACTTTCTACTGTACCCACTCCCCGTTCACAGCAAATCGTGCAAAGCAGATGGTTCAGAACGAACGCAGATCAGAACTATGACCATTCTGATTTTGTTTTGACTTGGGTTGGCTGTTGCATTAACAATAATTGAAACGATTTGAACAAAGAAAACGACAACCGCATCACTGCCCCTTTCTGTATTAGAGGTGTTATGTAGCGATCACTCCTGCAACTAGCAACAGCTGCGGCGCCGATCCCGAATTAACGGGTTGGGGATATTCACCCGCATAATCTCCGCAGGGCCCGAATTAACGAGATCCGAGCTAAAACCGACGCAATAACCCACACGGAGAACGCACTAAGACGCCAAGGCCCTGGCGCAAGCATCACACTGCAAGTCAATCGGCCCCGGAAAAATCACACCCTTAGTCGGTAAACCCTGAGGCTCCAAGCCTCCAAGCCCAAGCGTACCTCGCAAGCCTCCGCCTCCAGCGGGACCTGGAACTCGGAGAGTCCAAACCAACCCAAGCAAAAGGCAACGAATCTTACCGGAACGGAGTCGGGCGGGCTCTGCCCCGCGGCGCCGTCCTGCTCCGCCATGGGATGGAGAGGGAGGCGGGCGCCGATTAGGGTTTCGCGCCCACGGAGTAGGTGGCCGGCCGGTTGGTGCGGGCGGGGGGTGTCCTTGCCTCCAGGGATTCCGGGGGAGAGGAAGGTTGGTTTGGTTGGGGGGAGGCTAATCGAGGCAGCAGGCAAGCAAAATGGAAGGGGATTTGTTGGTTGGGCGGAGGCAAAGGCGAGGGAATTTTTTTTGGGGACGCCGGAAAATTTCGGGTTTGAAACGGAGGCGGGCGCGGCGCGGCGCGTTTTGGTGAAAACCGATGAGTGATGACGCTGCTGCGGCGGAGGGAGATGTGTTGTGTCGACTAGGAAAATGGGACGAAGGCGGCAACCAAGGGTAGTGGATTTCGCGTTTCCCGCTCGCGGCGCGTGGGGTCGTGGCTACTGGCAGCGCGGGATCATTTTGCCACGGCGCGCGGTTTGGCGGCGTTGCCCGCGTGGAACGGACTTGTGAGTCAGAGTCCGACCCCTGCTGCCCCAGTGGTGTGTGGAGTGTGGAGTGTGGACGTGACCCGCCAAGCGTTTCGTTGTTCTCTGATTTTCGTTTTTATCGCTCGTATAACAAAATAAATACACATTTCACATGATAATGTATATCTGGATACATAATAATTTTGATAAACCAGAAAAATCAAAGCAACTTTTAATTTAGAACTGAGGGAGTAATACCTATTGAAAAGACCAACAATCAGCGTATTCGGCAGGCCGTAAACGATCGTGGATTATTTACTGTTGTCTGGTTTGCCTAGTTTGGTGTGAGAAAAAAATATTGTTCTGGCTGGAAATTTACGATCGTATACGAGCAAGTCCAGTCTACCAAACAGGCTGAATATCTAGATAGGTGAATAGGATAAGCCTAACAATTTAAATAACTTGTGGTGGCTTAAATCATCGAGTCCGGAAAAATTCAGTTCATGACCCGAAATTCGATCCAAATCCAATTTAATGGTCTTGCTTGCCATGCCTGGGGTATTTACCAAGTGGTCATCTTTCATGAGTGGATATTTACTATGTGGTTATCTTTAAGAAATTGTTTTTGAAACCATTGGAGTTCTTTTTTCTTTTTTTTTATCAAAAATAAAGAGTTGTTTTAAGAACCTTTTGAAGATACTTTTTTTTAACAAAACAAAAGGAGAAAAAGGGTGAACTTGTCAATATTAGATTTTTTTAACACACTTGTCAATATATTACATACACTAGGTAAATACCCTGCGTTGCAATAGGAACACATAATACCACGATAACATATGTATGAGTGTGTGTTATACTATTATCTAAAATAGATATCATGATCATAATGTTCCAATCAATATTACAAAAGTCTTCACGAAAGATAGATAGTTAAAATATAACTCTAAATTTGAATGCAAAACTAAAACATTAACTTCAATTGTCGCATCACTTCATGCCTACGATACGCGAAAGATAAGCTTGCACTTCTTTAGAAATCAAGTGCTACGGAAGATAATCATAACAAGTTTATGTTTCACAATACATGTTTTATAATCTATTCTACAATTAAGAATCTAATATCTCAATAGTTCGACTAAGAGAACGTGCTTTGCACGAATACCAAGTTGCAGTTGGTCACCAATTAATGATAATCTAGAAGATTTTCTAGTCCAAGATGCGGCGTCTAACTTCTTGCAGCTGAAGCTGTAGTTAGAAATATCCTACATATAAGTTGTTTGTTAATTTTTAAAGTTAAAGTACCATTTGATATTAAAAAATATGTATCAACGTGTTATGCATTACCTCTTTTATAGAGTTAGAACCTCTTTATATACGATATTCTTTGTGAATATATCCTTTGCCGCTTTCTTCTTTTCATTCTCTTTCTCTTTTCCCTTATTCACGTCCTTCTCAGTAGCCGGCACGGCTAGGATCCTAATATTCGATCTTGCCTAGCTCTTGATAGCGCCACATACAATTGGTCGTGCGAGAACACTGGTTCCGGCAAGTATATCCCGACGTTAGGGATAGTCTGCCCCTGCGACTTGTTAATGGTCATCGCGAAGGTGAGCCATGTAGGGAACTACTTTCGCTTAAATTGGAAAGGGAACATCTCATCGTCCGACGGGCATAAGGGTAGATTTTTTTTATTTTTATCACTTTTTGTAAACTAATTTTAAATCTAACATTGTTTTATTTTTTTCCAAAACTAACACTTTTGGCCGCGCCTATTGCCATGGCGCGGCGAAACGTCTGTGCCACGCCATACATGGTGCCGCGGCAGGAGGGATGACGTGACGATGACCGGGGCGCTGACCAATGACGTTACAGGGTCTGCCGCGCCACCGATCTTGGCGCGGCGCCGCCACGCCATCCCTCATGGCGCGGCAGTCCTAGGTAAATATCGCCCGCGAGCCACCTTCCCTCTATCTACCTTAACGCGGTTGGTGACTTCCGCACCGCACCCTCCCGCCACTCTCAAATACTATCGGCGCCTAGCCCTCCGATGTCATCTCCCTCTCTCTCTTCCCTTTCATTCCCTAGCCGCCTCCCTCCCTCCTCGGCCTCGTTCAAGGTAATGACATACTTTTTATTTTCGTTTGAATGGTGGATTGAAATATTATGAATGGGAGTTAAGGTTATGAGAAAAATTATGTTTGGGAACTATGGGTTATGGTTTGGAGAAAGATATTAGTTTGATTTTGTCAATGTTAATGTTAATTATTTAGTTAGAAGTATGTTTACCATGTATATTTTTGTTGCTATAAATGTTGGTTATATTATTTGAGTTGCAATGCAAATAATTATATTTTACATTAATTTGGTTGTTTTGATTAATGTTTAATTTGAACCGTTTTATTAGATGGAAGACATGTTTCGAGGGCAGTTGTGGCGAAAACGGGATCGTCCTAGAGAATTGTACCCCGACGAGTCCAGCAAAGATGCCTCCATCCATCCTGACCGTCCTGTCCCTAACTGTGACTGTAGTCGTCTGGCCGACGTGTTTCAATCGAGACATCCGGACACAGCGGCTCGTTGCTTCTATACATGCAACCGTTTTAATGTAAGTAATTATTTCCGTATATTTTTTTCTTCATTTGTATTACTAGGTCACTAATATGTTGTTGGATTTTTGTTGTGTAGGCCCATGAGAGGTGCCTTTTCTTTTAGTGGATCGACGGTGCAGACAAGTTTGACCCCAGGTACATCCTTTTCAATGATTTGTGGAGAGGGCGACATCCACGAGAGCACTTCGAGCGATAGGTTCCACCTCCCCTAACCCCCCTCTAATGACGGCTAAGGAGAAGCACTTTGCTGCAGTTAGACGACTTGAGGAACCTCCTCTGTGCGATTGTGGAGATCGAGCTGTGATAAACCCTGAGAATACGTTAGAGTTTGTGTGTACAAACAAGCATGAAGTAAGTGCAAAGTGTATGTGTTGAAATGTTGAGCTATATGTGTTCATGTACTAATATCATCTTATTTAGGTGTTTTCAATGGCGAAGTGTCGTTTTAAGGAGTGGTTGTATGGTCCTAAGAACCAATGGCCGGAAGAACCGTCAAAGGTTAAGGAAAAGAAGAAAGAAAGAGTAATTTACAAAGCACCTCCTGTCATGTGCGAATGTGGTGTTAAATCCAACTATGGCCTAGTCCCTTCGGAGCTTAGAATAGGCCATTATTGTGGCCATATGGTTGACTATGATGAGATTAGTTATTTTTGTGGTAAACATGAAATCATATTTTGTTTCTTTTGCTAAGACATATATGATATAGTTTTTTGTTTGAACAGAGCACTAGGAAATACAGGTGGGAAAGTTATGATGGTCAAGCTAAGTTCTTGGATGAACTGAATGGGAGGCAAGTAATTGCACAAAAGAGGGGATATGGACCTGACTATGTCAATTTATTCGTTAAACATCACAAAGATAAGATGCGTGAGTTTGCTAGATAGCGCGGTATTCGTAACTCGATCGATGCTGGGCTTGACAAATGGGGATTGGAGAGACGAAGGGTGTTAGAGGAGGAGAGGGCAAGCAAGGAGGCAAAGGAGAAGACAAGAGTACAGATGCAGGTCTTGAACGAGCATGTTGTTGCATTATGTGCCAGTGAGTGCTTGAAAGCTTTTTTTCGTTGCCTGATTTTAAATGTAATATAATTGCGTTGCTAACTGATTGCATTTTATACATGAAGGGATTGGATGCAGCGAGGACCATGATGGAGAGGTAGCTCGTGCAAGATATGAGGAAAAGAAGTTAGATGAGCACAGAACGCGAGCTGGTCGCATCGTTCAATCACCGATTGTGTTGTTTGATGAGGGGGACGAGGATGAGGACGACACTACTAGACCGAGTGAGCTCATCGCTTCTAGCGGAGGTGGGCTTGTAGGTAGAGGAGGTTGATGATGACACCGGTAGATCGAACAGAGCTCATCGCTCTAAGCAGTAGGCGTAGCTTGCGGCCCGAAGGAGGCCGAGGACAACACTGGCAGACTGAAAGGCGAGTTCATCGCTCTAGCAGAGGTGGGCTTGCGGGCGGAGGAGGATGACGACGCATTCTTCACTCTGGCCATAGAGACCATAGATGAAGCGGAGGCCGCTTACTATAGGCGACACACAGGTCAGAGTAATGCAGGTCAGCCTAGCCACATGAACGAGGAGGAAGAGAACGTGTTCTTGTCTCAGACGAGATGAAGCGGAGGTCGCCACTATAGACGAAAAGGCGGATCAAGGCAATGCGGGTGACCCTAGCCACAGCAACAGGGTTGTGGTAGAGGATTGGTACTCGGACGATGAGTTGCTTACTCAGTATGTGTCGGATACCAGAAAATGGGGTACCCCAAGCAAAGATCAAAAAACTGCTTAGACCCTAAGAATGTAACCAACGGAATAAACAAACGAGGTCTCGACCGAAATTTCCGATTCGCCCGAGACCCCATCGCCGAGCCCCAGCGGAAGCGAACGATTCTCCGACTCGCCCAAGACCGCCTCGCCGAGGCCCCCTCGCCCAGGGCCTCGGAAGAAGTGCCGATTCTTCGATTCGCACGAGGCCGGCTCGGCACCAGCCCGTGACCGCCTCTTCGACCAAACTACTCTGACCGAACGTCGCATTCAAGCGCCCAACCACTCCGACAGATGCATGATGGCACAATATAGCGAAGTGACCAACTACACGCCGGTCGCATCAACCTCCTGCCATCTGCGATGGCACAGAGTAGGGGTTACCGACCACTGTGCTGCCTAACTCCTACGCCAAGAACATCACAACGTGGGGAGTCAGAACGGGTTCTTGTGGCCTCGGAATCAGCGGACCGACCGCTCCGGCTCGCCCGAGCCCCCTCAACAGGCCTCGATTCATCGATCTTCTCCGCCTCACGCCCGAGACCCCCGGTGAGGGCCTCGAACGAATTGGCAGCCCGCCCTTCCGCCCGGGCTCGCTCAGCGCAACCTCATCGCCTCCGCCTCGATGGTCTCTCTCGGCAGTCCGTCGCATCCAATTAATGCGCGCCACCGCACTTCCGCCACGTAAGCCATGATCGGCAAGGCACCGCAATGTGAGCGACGGACAATGGTCGATCACCTTTTTACCATCCCATCGACAATACAGGTACCGTATCCTGTAGGCGCACGTCTCTTACTATTCCGACTGATGACCGCTGGGACTTGCATCTGCACTTGGGTCACTTCTCAGGCCTCGGCATGGCAGGCCTCGGCACAATAGGCCTCGGCACGATAGGCCTCGGCACGACCGGCTACGATGGCCGCCGAGCCTCGCAATCCACTAAGTCAACAAATGCGCAAAGATGTTACTTGCAAAGGAGACCATACCGATTAGACATCTACAGAACTCCCACGACGACGCCATGTTTGCTCCAGAGTAACACGTCATCGAATAGTCCTTGCTCCACGATAGCTCTCTTATGTACTTCGGTTTCCTCCCCGCTGCTATAAAAGGAGGCGGCCAGGACCATTTCTAGGGACAATGGGATAGAGTCACGAACGCCGCACGAACAACACGCCGCATTCTCAGAATTCATATCACCTCCCTCATAGAGACTTGGGACTTAACTCCTCTCTCGCCTAGCTTGTAACCCCCTACTACGAGCACCCGTGCAAGGAATACAAGAACATCTTCTCGAGATCGGACGTAGGGCATCCATTGCCCGAACCAGTATAAACCTTGTGTCTCTTTGCATCACCATCCGAAATTGGGAGCACGCAGCACAAATTCACTAGTCGGTTAAGGACCCCCGGTTTTGAAACACCGACAGTTGGCGCGCTAGGTAGGGGCCTCTGCGTGTCAGCTTAGTCATCCCACCAGATTCCGGATGGCAGATCCCGTGCGATCATTGCGTCTCGGGACGATCATCTGGTTCGGGAGCCTAGAATTCATGTCTCTAGGGCACGAAAGTACGACATGGTACTCCTCTCACCAGAGCGCCATCAACCGACGACGACGTCATGCACCGGCAAATGACGCGGCAGACGGCCGCCGCTCCGTCCGCAGCTTCGTCAAGCGCCATGAGCGAAGTAGTCCACCCTAACACCGCGCAAGTACACAACGCCGATCATGGCTCCACCGAATCTCATACCCTCATTGCGGCATTGTGGTCCTGCTGACGGGACTCCATCCCGACTTAAGCCTCGATAGGGAAAAAGGCGGTGGCGCAACGACGCCCCCATCATCAAACTTTGTCCCGCCTCCCCGAGGAGCCACTAGCAGTAGTCGAGCTCGGCGACGGTGCCATCCCCTGCACCTTTTCGGGTGACCAATGTCGCCGCCTCCTCGCCACCGCCTCGTCTCCATTCATCAACGCCACGCCCATAACCCCATAGTCACAACTCCAATCCACACCCCACTCGACTCCTCGAGGAGGACAAGGCGTGGGTTGGAGCGTACTTCTCGAGGATTCACGACCACGAGGCGATGCGCCGCTTCATGATCGCGAAGCGACTACTACTTTGGCTACTCGATTCCGGACGGCGAGGACGCTTGCGGCCCAACTCGTGAGTGTTTCCACATCGGACTCAGAATGCCGAGCACGGGCAACGATGGAGGAAGGGTAGCCAATGCCACACCACCACGCACGGGATCCCTACCAACGGCAAGGCAGTGTCCCCACCCCGAGCAACTTCGACGCATAGACCTAGAGCAATTCCGTGAGCTTCAAACCAAGGTCGAGCAAGATCGACTCCTCTCCGCAGCAGCCTCCGAGCCACCCTCGAGCAAGAGCAATGGGGCGCGGGCGATGGCGGAACGGCATTGGCTGGGCTCACGACGCCAACCGCCCGTGATTAACGATGATGAGGGGCGAGCAACCCCTTGTCTTCAATCGCGCTTAGCGCGAACGTTGCCGGCGGGCGGCGACATCGGTCCGAAGCGATGCTCGAGCCCTCTACCACGGAGGGGCGACGGTCCACGGTGAACTCCGGGCCTTCTCGAGACTGCCGCATGGCAAAGAAGCCGAAAGCTCCGCGTCTCGACGGCGACGGGGACGCCTCAAAACAGCCCTCGAGGCACGCACCCTCGACGACCAACGCGAGGCGCAAAACGGCCACCACATGGGCAAAGCAGACGACGCGCCACGACCACGATGGGGCGCTGGGCTACCAATTGCACCGAGGCGGTCGCTATGATAGTGGGGAGGATCGCGGTCCTTCTCCCGTGCCGCTCGCCCTAGAGTTTCGAAGAAGGCTGCCAGCGAAACGCCGCTTCCCGGCCCGGTTTTGTCGACCAATGAATCTCTCAAAGTATAGCCGCCAGGAGACCAACCTGAGCTATGGTTGGCCGATTACATTCTCGAGGCTTGTTAGCTAGGCGGTCACGGACGATGACCGCGCTCATCATCCGCAACCTCCCCTATTTCAGCCGGACCAACATGTAGCCCGCTCGCTCAAACACCTTCCCCTATGCAAATCCATGATCGTAGCGACTTGGTAAAGGTCTTCGTCCGGAATTTCAGGCACCTACGCTACCCGGGAACTCTTGGGACCTCAAGAGTTGCCGCCCGGCTTCGGACGAGTCTCTCCGAGACTTCATCCGACGCTTCTCCAAGTAATGCACCGAGTTGCCCAAATGTCCGGCGACTCAAAAATCGCCCCAGCATTCCTCTCCGGCACCACCTGCCGAGACCTGGTCCGAGAGTTAGGCCGAGCGTATCACCACGGACATCCGCACTCCTCGACATCGCACCAGCTTCAGCCTCCGGCGAAGAGGCCATCGGGCCATCTTCCCAACAACGACTCCAAGGGAAGAGGCGGATGAGACCCCGGGGCCTCGACGCCTCGCCCCTAGAAAAAAGAAGAAGGGACGCCAGGGAAACAGGAGGTTCTCAAGGTCGGGCTCGTCGCGACCGCGGACCAAGAATCCTCGAGGCCTCGGCTCTTCGACAACATGCTTAAAAGACCACGCCCATACCATCGTGGCCCGGTAAAGCACACCCTCGAGGAGTGCACCATGCTCTGGCGATACTACACCAAGCTCAGGCTCCCCAACGATGATGCCAAGAAGAGGGGCCAGGATGACGGAGACAACGACAAGGACGATGGGTTCCCCGAGGTACACAATGCCTTTATGATCTTCGGTGGGCCCTCGGCGTGCCTCACGGTGCAGACAAAGAAAAAGGGGAACGCCGAGAGGTCTTCTCGCTTAAGGTGGCCACTCCCTAGTACCTCGACCGGTCTCGGGGAGGCGATCACCTTCGATCGGGATGACCACCCCGATCATGTCCCAAACCCCGGCCAAGATACCGCTAAATCGTTGACCCAATCATCGGGAACACCGACTCACCAAGGTGTTGATGGACGGAGGCGGCCGCCTCAACATCCTCAGTCGCCAACACACCTGGGGCTCCTAGGGCTCGACCGGTCACAACTCCGAGGCAACGCCACGCCTTCCACTGAAGATCATGCGAGGATGGATACGCCACCCCTCCTAGGCGCATAGACTTACCCGTCATGCTTCGCACCCCCTCCAACTACCGCAAGGAGACCTCACCTTCAAGGTGGTGGGGTTCAAGGGGACTTATCACGCCATCCCGGACGGTGCGTGCTATGCCAAGTTCATGGCGGTCCCGAACTACACCTACCTCAAGCTCAAGATGCTGGGCCCTAACGGTGTCATCACTATTTACTCCGCTGCGTACGAGCATGCATACGACTGCGATGTCGAGTGCATCGAGTACGCCGAGGCTATAGTGGAGTCCGAGGCCCTCATCGCCAACCTCGACCAGCTCGGCAGCGAGGTGCCTGATTCAAGCATCGTGCCGGGACGTTTGAGCCCGTGGAGGCCATCAAGCTCGTCCCAGTCGACCCCACATGCTCAAACGACCGAGTCTTGAGGGTCGCCGCAACCCTCGGCAGACAAATAGGGGCTATGCTCAAATCGACTTTCTTCGCTGAACAGCCGACATATTCGTGTGGAGTCCCTCGACATGCCGCATACACGAGAGAGGTCGCCGAGCATGCCCTCGACATCCAGCCGGCTCCAAATCCAAAGGAAGCAACGCCACGCCGATTCGACGAAGAGAAGCGCAGGGCCATCTCCGAGGAGGTATGAAGCTTTTGGCGACCGGATTCGCGAAGGAAGTGTCCCATCCGGAGTGGTTAGCTGATCCTGTATTAGTTAAGAAGAAAAATGGAAAATGGAGAATGTGTGGACTACACCGGCCTGAACAAAGCATGCCCAAAAGTCCCGCTTTCCATTACCTCGAATCGATCAAATCGTTGACTCCATCGCGGGATGCGAGACCACATCCTTCCTTGATGCATATTCCGCCACCATCAAATCAAAATGAAGGAGTCCACCAGCTCGCAACTTCTTTCATCACCCCAATTGGCCTATATCATCTATACGACTATGCCATTTGGCCTCGTAAACGGGGCCACGTATCGATGGTGTATGACCCAGTCTTTAGCGAGCACATCAGGCGAACCATCGAGGCCTATGTGGACGACGTCGTTGTCAAATCCAAGCGGCCAATGACCTCGTCAATGACCTAGAGGTAGCCTTCAAATGCCTTAGGGAGAAGGGCGCCAAGCTCAACCCGAAAAAGTGTGTGTTCGTGGTCCCCGAGGCATGCTCCCGGGATTCATAGTCTCGAGAGCGTGCATCAAGGCCAACCCAGAGAAGGTCTCATGCTGTGACCAATATGGGGACGATCCGAGACCTCAAGGGAGTCTGTAAGGTTATGGATGCCTAGCGCCCCGAGCCGCTTCATCTCGTGCCTCGCCGAAAAAGGCTTACCTCTGTCTGCCTCTTGAGAAAATCTGAAGCGCTTTTCCGGACCCCGAGGCCGAGGAAGCACTCACTAAACTCAAAGCGCCGCTTCCAACCCCCCCGCTCTGGTACCACCGATCAAAGACGAGGCCCTCTTGCTCTCGTCGCCAAGAACGAATCTAAGTGGTCAGCCACACCGTGAGTGGTCGAGAGGCGAGAAGAGGGCACGCTCTACGCCCAACGACCTCATCTACTTCATCGCTGAGGTGCTTTCTCGATACCAAGACGCGCTTACCCCACGCCTAGAAACTAATCTACGCCATAATCTTGGCTCGACGCAAGTCACAAGCACTACTTCGAGTCCCACCCAAGGACTGTGGTGTCATCTTTCCCCTTGGAGAGAGATAATCCATAACCGGGAGGCCTCGGAAGGATTTCCAAATGGGCCGTGGAACTCATGGGGAAGCCCTATCTTCGCACCTTCCTAAAAGCCATTAAGTCTCGATCTTGGCCGATTTTGTGGCGTAATGAACCGATACTCAACTACCACCTATTCATGTCCAAAGTGAGTAATCGGACCATGTACTTCAATGGGTCTCTGATGAAGATCGGGCAGCGCTGGTCCGCTTTTTCATCTCACCCCTGAGTCCATATGCGCTTACGTGATCCGACTCTACACTTCGCCTCCAACAATGTGGTCAATACGAGGCCCTCGTCAACTACCGCAGATCGCCATTGAACTTGGGGTACTGCGTCTCGGCGCTCGAGGCGATTCCACGGCTTGTCATCAACCAAGTGATGAAGGAATCAAACCGCCACGACCTCAAGATGGAGGCATACTACACGATGGTACGCGCCATTTAGGGGACAAGTTCGATGGCCTCGAACTCAATCACATCAGCGTGAAAGTTCAACGAGGCAGCGATTTAACCGGCAAAGATGGCGCCGGCACGGACCTCGTCCCCCGAACATCTTCGCCAGAGACCTCCACAAGCCATCCGTCGACTATGACTCGGCGGACGGTGAGAGGGCCCATCTGGCCGAGCTTTCCACCACAGGCCCAAGGCCCCTTTGCCACCGAGACCCCGCCACCCGAGCCCGAGGCCATGGCAATTGACACAGAGCCTCCCGAGGTCGGACCGAGAACGGATCGGCGAGTCCTTTTTCTTGATCGCCTCGACGAGGAGAACTTCCCACCGACAGACTGAGGTCTGACGGCTTGCGCGACGAGCCAAGACTTACGCCCTCCGTGAACGGCGAAGTTGTATAGGCGAGCTTGCCTAGTATTCTCTAACGGTAAGCGCTACCACCGAGGCTCGCCAATCACTACTCCGGACTTACATGCGGAGCCTCACGGGCACCACGCAGTCACCGCCGAGCGCCAGTGGGAAACACCTTCCACCAAGGTTTCTATCGCCAACAGCAGTGGTCATCGATGCCACGGTATTAGTACGCCTCGCCAAGGATGCCAAGATTACGCCGACAGACGTGACCTCCCGCCCAAGCCTCCAAAC